>OMNW01034783.1:57895-68337 GCA_900303245.1 Selene dorsalis | reverse complement strand
GCTCCTTCATTTCGTCACACTTCAACCTCAACTTGACATGCTTTATAGTTTGCAAAAGACATAATTTGTCCTTAACATTGAGGCGATTGACAGGTTAACTTCTTACTTTACCTGATTGTGACTCACAGGACTAGGTTGAAGTGCTCCATCTCACTGAATGTAATCAAGCCTAGTCTTACATTTATACACTCTGTGCTATAATTTTACAGTACATTTATCAGACTTACATCATTCCTTTTATAATTTTCTCCACCTCCACTCCCACTCCTGCCAGGAAAATGTGAAGCAAAACTCCAACAGTCTGGTGGAATTAACTTCTTTCTTTGCTTTACTACAGATTTTCTAACTTGTTTTAAAAAACAGATGGATGCGATGCCCATCCCAAAATATAACACTCTTTGTTCACACAAACACAAGTGAAGCAGGCTTGTTTGATCAAACTGCAGCATATAAATAAACAGTCTCAGCCACTGTCATTGGATTACAAATATTGTAACTAAGTGTCTGAATTACTAATAAATCAAATTATGACAAACCCACATAGGTAAACAAGTCCATGCAAACACATTAGTAAATATACACATTGACCACACATAGGTAGAAAATGATAATCCTATGGGATAACAAATGGAAAAAAGCCCAAACAACTTGTCTTGTTTTAGCCATGTGCTGACCTTGTGGGTTTTCAGGAACATTGTTGTCTGTCTACTGTGTGTGTGTGTGTGTGTGTGTGTGTGTGTGTTTCTCAGCCTTAGAGCCAAACAAGATGAGTGTGGGAAACATCTGTTTAATCTGTATGTGTATTTTGTCTCTAGTGGCATCTGAGAGGGATTGTGTGTGTGCATGTATGTGTATGTGTGCAGGTCAGAGTATCGAAAGCCTCATCTAACAGTGTATAATATACGGGTGCTGCCATCCATGCCAGTGCAGTCCTCACCGAGAGCCGTCACATCTCATTCTATTTACAGCCCATTCACTCTCCACAGCCGGCATCAGGATTCTACGGTGGGCTGCATGCTCCAACATCAGCCAGAGTTATCGGGTATTAGACTGCCCTGAAATCTCCATTTCATGAGCACCCTGTCTATAAACACTATTGATTTTCACACTGTGCTTGTTGCACTTGTATCTAGTGGAGTGTGGGCGTTCTGTCCCAGGAATGACTAGTAATGAATAATAATTCAGACTTATAGGGAGATGGGCTGAAACGTTTTTATGCTCTGGTCAAAGCATTGACTGCTGGTCAAGACAGTGACCGAGGGTGAGTGCTGCTAAACAGTGGGACTCTGAGGAGAAGAAATTGAGTGACCTCAAGGACACTTCAATTGTGAGCAACTGAAGAAACACTAAGAGAGTTGGGGAGTGGGGGGTGGGCGATTAATATAACAGGTCCTGTCATTATAATCAACATCTGTTATCTGAACGCAATATGAAAAGTGAGAAATTTCTTCCTCATCTCATAATAGTTATCAGGTTTACATCAATATTTCTGTTATATTTCTATAATGAGTTTAATTTCTTGTAACTTGCAAATACAGTAAGTGTATGACATTTCATATGTGAACTCTGAACACTGGCTTTGAGGGTAATCTTTTATTCTGACTGACTGATTAGACAATAGACTATACAGTAAGCAGTTACACTGCTGGACTCCTACAACTAGGGCCTTTTTGACCATGTTGCAGTTAGTTCACCGTTATGTTGGCAGTAAATATGTAATTCTGCTATTCAGGTAATTCACATTATTACATTGTCTCAGGATTGTATTCAAGATGGTTATTGAGCATCATACATACACCAGATCTCAGTGGTAGCTAACAATCACTCAGTACTGGAAGTAATTTTTTGTTTTTTCTTTTGTGTTTGTTTGTGCTTTTGTCTGAGGCAGCCTAGGGTGAGTCCCCATAAATCACGATGCATATGGAAAAAAAGTCTCAAGAGAGCACTGGGTCACATGGGGCAAATACACCAAGATTCATTCCCAATAAAACAAGCCCCATAAAGTTACTAGTGCAAGCCAGGTTTTATTGTAATCTCTTTGGATTCCAGTGAAATTTATCTTCAGGAATAAATCACAAGAAGCCGCTCTCTGAGTAATTTATCACAGACTCTGCTGTATGGACACTTCACAGTGGTTTTCTAAGACACTCACCAAGATGCGCAACAGAGAAGTACCAGGGGGTGTGTTCTCAAGAAGGCTGATGTTGTACAGTGGTCTGCTGAAGATGGGCCGGTTATCATTTTCATTGATTAGCTCGATGAAGACACGGGCAAATCCCACATGGTCAGACATGGACTCATTGGCATATAGCTGAGGAGAGACAAGAAGAACTACATTTTACACTCTAGACTTCATTGTAGCATCAGTCATTAAAATTTAGTTAATGAAGAAACAGCAAATGTTTAACGTTGGTTTATTTATACTTTTTTTTGCTATTTTGTCACACATTTCTGTCATAAAACCTGACCTGTTTAAGATCTTGCATTATACACTTACCAGGGCATCCTCTGGTTCTGTAAACGGCTAAGGGGTAAATCGAGGTGACAAAATACCAATTTCACTGTTCAAACAGACTGCAGTGTTGAGAAAGTGATATAGCCCCACTCTGACTGAGCCTTGTGTCCAAACAAATAAAAACAAGTTGCAGGAAACATAATGAATCAACATTCAGTCTTGTTGCTTAGAAATCAGGTGAAGTCCTCAACGCATTCAAGGTCAGTCTCACAGACGGACAATGTATCTGCTCTGTTTCCAATCACTGACTGCTGGGTCATCAAAAGAATAAGACCTTCTTTATGCTTCTTTGTATCTTTTTACAAAACTCATCTGCTGGATGTTTACAGTGATTAAAACTTATTCAGCAAGTGGGACTCCTCAAAAGGAATTACAATGAATGTTAGCTACAAGGCTGTGGGTGGTGTTAACTATTATGTTCTTCCTCCTGATCCCTGTATATGTGATTATTTGTTCACTCACGCAGTTTTCTCTCGTGCCATATACTGTACATAGATAGTTCCTATTCGACTCACAGGGACCGGAGTGTATCCCAGCATCCATTCTCACGCTACTGTTCAGCTGCACACTATAAGAACACTGTGAACAAGTTTAAAACTCACAGAGAAGCTGAAACTGCGAATGTGTTCATAGTCCAGTGGCATGGCCACCCTCATCCTGATGTCGGCACGCCCCTGCACTGCTGTGGGGGAGATAGTGAAGTACTCTGAATTGTTTCCCGTCAGGAACACCTGGAACATGCTGTTCACCCCCTGCCGCAGGAAGGATAAGAAAGAGGCAAATATAGAAAAGCAGAGAGAACAGGGGATGTTGAGAGAGAACAAAGTGGGTAATATGTACAAGACTGCAGTGATAAACGTTGACAATAACACCATGGTACTGTATATCCATTTTCATGATTGATTATTAGACAAAACTCAAGATTCATAACAGAGGTTCAGAAAATCTGATCCAAAAATCTAATTTGCACCGAAACATTTGAAAAATAACAACCAGTGAAGCAATCTAAGATCAAGCTTTTGTGTCCCTTGTCAGGTACTATACACCAACTCTATCATATGATAGAGAGAAGTTTCAGGAAAGTTCTGCGTGTCAAATATACAGTATTTTTCAGTATCTTTATTAGTATATTCCCATTCCTTTCTTAACATCTTGTCTTTGGCAGTAAATGTTCTCCATCCTGATTCTTCACAACAGCATCAGCTGGGAAACCAGTTCTATTCACTCTTATCAGTTGAGAGCTAGATTTTTAATATCTATCTCTGCATCTTTTCACAAGACTTCTCTCATCTGTCAATATCTTTCTGTACAGTCACCTAACATTCTATCTGTTCCCTCGCTTTATCCAGCTGTCTGCCATTCAGAGCTCTATGGCAGAGGTCAGAGCTTCTTACAAAGAGGCACTTTAACTTTCTGAGAGGTATGCACATATGCATACCATCAGACCAGGTGACCATGAGTTCAGTAAATTTTGAATGTTGCCTTGGTGCACAGAGAAAATCATTAAGCCTGTATTCCTGTTGCTTGTGTAAGTATTTGCTGTTGATGGGGGTGGGGAAGCTAAACCTCAGAGAAATTTGTGTCAGAACCCATTACACATTGGACCCCACGAGCTGTGCAGTACAGAAAAAGGAAGAAGAAGAAGGAGAAACCACCAAACTGTGTGGTGAAATGGATATGACGAGTTTAGACTGAAAAACAGATATAAGAATCAAATTATAGCTACATGTTCATCTCCTCTCCTCATCTGAATTCTTCTTTATCTCCACCATATAAACCCTACACTGCACTTTCACATCATGTAAATTGCCAAATTGCCATTTGAGTGCAACATGGAGTAAATCCCCATGCACTGCCCAAAGAGCTGAATACAGTATGTCCGACTGGGATGATTACCCTGCTGGTGAAGAAGGTTGAAACCATGTGCTTTAATCATCATACTGTGTGTTTTATGGAAGGAAAAGAGGAGCTGATGTGATCCCTGATGACAACCATGACTATCTTTCTCAAGGCAGAGACACACATCTGGGTTTGGTCTCTCGCTTCCTACAGTATATGTTGCCAAGAGAATGTTAGATTATGTGAGCACGGAGTCTGATTTAGAAATACTATGAGCTTGTAGTACTGGGTGGGTCTGTATGACGAGGGTACTATTGTTTGATTAGTGGTTATATAAAATTCGGAACAAAAACAGCACCTATAAACCTCATCTTTATTTTACTTCTCCTTTTCAGACAAATCCCCAAGTGCAATGGAATGATGGGTAAATATAAACCTAGTCAGGGTCAAAATGACATCACAGCAGCGAAATGCCTGTGGCTGTCTTGAGCTGAGAAAACAGTTCTAGATTCATCCTGTCTTCATATATAGAGCTGTAGGGCGGCCAATCACGTAGTTATTGTGGCAGACAGAGGAAGACGGGTGGGGTGGTGGATTGGCATTATGCTGGCGGTTGAAATAGCCCCCTTGTTTTTGTTTTCATCTCTCAGAGAACCATTGTGGCTGATGACTCCTATTTAAAAGACCATCCAATATGCAGGGATGTCACCTCAAACTGCCCATAAACGTAATTGCCCGTCCATTTGCCTCTGCCTTTAGAAGCCCCCAATAAAAGCACCCTGTCAGATGCGACTGACACAAAGTTTAGTGACAAGTTCCAGCAGCAAAAGTTTTAAAGATGCTAGCCGAGCAGAAGAGGATATGAAGGCAGCAACAGACACACAGAGAGAGGTAACTACCACTTGTGTCATAGCCTAAGAAATGAAATGTCTGCCTATAATCCTTCACACTTGGAAAAAGTGAGATTACAGCACCGGTGTAGCAGAGTGTGAATGAGTGTGTGTATCGGCACCAACATGCAGGTTTAAAGGATCAAAACAGCAATAAAAAACTGCAAGACAAAAAAACGTCATGTTAAAATGGAGAGCACATGCAGTTTCTACACCGATAGCATATGACCGGAGAGAACAGCTTCTTACATTTTTGTGTGAAATTCTGCTTCTTTCTAACACATTTTGTTTTGTGATGTGAAGATGAATTGGGCAGTGAGTTTTTACAAACTGACAGGTTGTGAAGCAGTGTTTTCTATAGGAGCATCTTTGGTGAATCTGGTTAAAACAATTTCCAAATTACCAGAGCTACACCCTCATTTATGGCGAGCGGTCTTAGCTGGTGATGCTGGAGTGTTAAGTGACTGGGTGCTGCTTCTGATTGTGGTAAAATGTTGGGTGCTAACCCACAGAGGGAACACTTATCACACGCCAGGTGTCTGGGACAGTCGTCACCACTGAATTCACAGCACTAACCCTCTCTGCCTCACCACTGCAGCTCACCATCCTTGGAATGAATAAACTTTCTGCTAAATACTTCTGCATATTCTTCCTTCAAGTACTTTATTTCTCTGCTGTCTGCTCTTCTCTCTACTTAATCCTGCTCCACCAATTATTCAGACTTATTCAGACTGGTTTTGCTTCATTGCAGGCTACTTTCTGTTCACAGTTTTTACTTGGTATTCCTCCTTTCCTCTGTTCTGCTCTCCTTTCCTCTCCATATGTCTGTCTCTCTTTACTCTCCACCTTTTTCTCTATCCACTTGACTTGCAGTTATCTGTCAAATTCCACCCTGGCGGCTGCTGTGCCTGAATCAATCAGAGTTGACTAGCTTTCGGCTTATCTGCACCCTAGGTGATTGATTTTCCTCGTTAGGTATAATTTGATGCTCTATCCCATCTCTTCCAGAGCAAATTAAATTGTAGTCGAGTCCAATGCGCTGGTGTGAGCGGGCATGTGCACATATGAGAGGGGGACAGAGTAAGTGAGAGAGAGAGGCAGAATGGCAGAGCAAGCATAAAGTGAAAAAGTGTTTGAGTTGAGTGTGTGCACTGGTGAATATGTGTGACTGTGTGTGTCACCACATTAGGTCGATAGATCCAGCTAATGCAAAGTGGCAGACACACTAAAGCATACTAAAGCACACTGTTGTACCATGCTGCTGACAATGCATGCGCGCACACACACACACATCACACACACACACTGCTGCCAGGCATGCAGTTTCATAGAGGTGGCCAATGTTTTTTCAGCTGTTGCATTTATAAAAAAGATAAATCTATAGCCATAAAGGACAAGACATCTCACATGTAGCTCTCCTAGTCGTCTTTGTTGAAACATTTTATCAGATCGAATAAAGAAAGACAAGTCTTGAACCTGATGAATCCTTGTCTCACAGCCAATTGAAATACCTCTTTAGTCCTAACATCAGCTTGTTGATTAATAGTAATAATAACTTCTCTGCACTAAAATGTGAGGCTTATCGATTTTACATAGTTAAATGTTGATTAAATGAATCAAATACAATGAGCTCTGAGCTCTATACCACTAAATTTGGCACACCTTATTTTTCAATACTTGATCCAAATACAGAATGTCCTCATTCTGGACAGCTGATATGACTTGCCCCTGGCATTCAGCTGCTGGTCAAAAGTTTTGTATGTTGATCTTAAGTGAGAAAAACGATTTTGGATGGATCTTGATTGGATCGTGATTGTGTGTGTTTTTTTATTTTTCACTCACATATGCAGTGAAATGCTACTCTGTAAATGTTCCCTGTTGCAAACAAGAGCAAGAGTGCAACACCAGCAGGCTCAGAATGGGTCAGCTTTATCTCATTTGATACAGATTTTTATGATGAGCTCAGGGCATCTGTACTTTCAATCATAAGGCTTAGTGTAATCACAGCCTTTTTTTGATAAGAGAATCAGCCCAGTGTTAATAATGCTATGAGTGGTTATGACTTTGGCATTCAGACATGACATTAAGACACACTCACCTCATCTTTGTCTTCAGCCTGGATGAAGAGGGGCAGGGCAAAGCCCACCTGGGCCAATTCAGTGATGCGCACTCGATACTCAGAGCTGTTGAACTTCGGTGCATTGTCGTTCTTGTCAATTAGCAAAATGGTGAAGGTGGTCATCACTGTCGCCTCTGATGGACTGCGATCATCTTTCAACTCTGTGGCCTTATAGAGAGCAACAGAGGGAAGTGGCAATTGTCAAGAGAATAAGAGAGATCAAGAGAGAGAGAGATGTGAGAGGCATTTGATTGCACCGAAAATGTCATTTTAGATTGAGGCAGTCAGCTCGCAATCTCAACCAGGTATTTACAGCTGTTCATTTATTGGATCAAACAGTGGACAGTCGGACTCAAAGCAATCATAGAAATAGGCTCAAAGTGAGGCCAAGAGAGGGCCAGCACATGAGCATCCACACATTCACACATCCACATGTCCACACACACATGCACACAATGAGATTAAGGAGAAAGGAGTCCCATTGAGAAGACACAATTACACACTATCCCTGTTTCTGGCTGCCTGAGTACTGAAGATGTGAGGCTGTTGAAATGAAAAAAATGGTAGAGAAAGATGGGAATGGGCAGCTGTGGTCTCATTTATTGATGGAGGGGTGCCAAAAGCAGCAGGAGAAGAGGCAGGTACAACATGCTGGTCTCTGGGTAATCAAGGTAGTTTAGCCTTTCTCCTTCCAACGCTACTGAATCATTTGACCGTGCGACCTCCACACGCTCAGCACTATCTAAGCTGCCTGAAGTTGAGAAATTAGTTGTATTACTATGGCACACCGCAATCAATAGTAGCACCACCTAAGATAGCACAAGTCGAGAGGGGGAGAGAAAATGTAGAGGGAAAAAATCCATATCTTATAAATACATTTTTTGGGCGACATTTTTTCGTTTTCAGCCCTTTCGCTTATTCTACTTTTTTTCTTTGTAATTATTGATTTCAATTAAGAAGATAGACTGAGGCAGGCATGTTAGCCAGAATCTCTTTTGTATTAAACATTACAGTCAGTTGTATCTAAGCAGTCTCTCATAAAAATGTCAGACAAACTGCTTTTTTTTTTTTACAATAATTGAAGCTAAATAAGTAAACATATGATAGGTAGTGAGGCCATTAACTGCTCTTAAATGCCATTTATACTCCCATCGAAGTGCAAACGATTTGACTTGACAAGCCATCAAAATCCACAACGTGACATTGCAGTTACACGCAAAAAAAAAATAGGTCTTTGATCACAAATCCTCCCACTTTCAGTAGCATTTGGAAAGCCATTTCACACACCCTCTCACACCCTGTGGGAACCACTTGGCGCACAAGACTGGAGGAGAAAAAATGACTGCAAGAAAGAACATGGCACACTGGACAAGGTGGGAAGGCTGTGGGTGGGGCGGGGTTGAGGGTGAGAGGGCAGGGCTGACATGCTTGAAACGCCAAGTGAGAGACATTTTTGGCTCAGTGGAGGGACAGAGGGATTTTGAGACTGTACCCGCTTCTCACACACACACACACGCACGCACACACACACAAAGAAACAAAGAAGAATAAAGAAGCCCTAAGCATTGAGGAGGACTCTAAATCCTATCCATCCTATTCCTTTTCCTCTTGTCCTCCTCCGCTCCTCCTGTCCTCCCTGGCTGCTGTGCACTGAGCACAAGCCTCTGATGGGGACATTATCATAGAATCACACAAATGACTCCACTGACAAGCCCAATAAAGGCACATGAATATTGACACTGCCTCCACGGGGACATGTAGTATTGTAGGATGTTCTATTTAGTCGGTGTTATATGTAGTATTGACCTTGAAATCTTTCCTAATTGGAACACCGTGTATGTTCAATATGTACAGTGCCAGCAAGGGTGAAGTGCAGCATTTAGAAGGTCCTCTTACAAAACCGAGACGCTGCATTGATTTAATACACTATCATATCAAAGTGCTCTTGCGATCCACTGCCGAAACACACTTACAATCCCCAGTATAGACTGCAACTGTGCCTCCACTGCCCCCATCCCCCTGTCATTCAGCAGCTCACCTTGACAGTGAGAGTGAATCCCGCTGAGTAAAGTGGGTTTTCTCTGTCCAGCTGGCCGCTCACTGTCAGAGACCCACTGATGTAGTCCAAGGCAAAAACGCTGTTGGTGTTGCCTGAATGAATAGATGGAGAGAGAGGGGGACAGATATATATATATATATAGAGAGAGAGAGAGAGAGAAAGAGAGAGAGCGAGAGAGAGAGAGAGGCAGAGATAAGACAGTCAGAGGCAAAACTGGCATTGTGGATAATTCAACATAACCCTTGGGATGCAGCAAGAAGCTTCTGGAGGGACAGGTGGAGGAAGAACTATGTGCATGTCTCTATTTCATGCAATATGGATACAGCTTTTGCTGTGCTGTCTTTTGTCTCACTACCTGCCTTAGGCTGACCGGCCACCTCCAACCTGTCCACAAGCTGCCTCTGCTGCATCTCCTTTGTTTCATCTATCACTGCCTGCCCTCCTTCCACTGCTTCTCTTTCTTCATCAGAATTCCTGTCCCCTTCACCTCTGTACTGGGTGAATCTATATTCATTAATTATTACAACAAGCTAATATCAAATATTTTCCCATGGAATTATTGACCAGTAGTCAGGCTGTTTTATGTTATTCTGCTGACCTACAGATGAAGCCGTCACATTAAAATATACACAAAACATTCATTCTTAAAAAAAAAAAAAAGCTTTAAAAAGGTTTTATGGAACAGGTTTTAGGACATTTAACTGTCCAAAATGCAATGCAGGATTTTCAAAATAAATTTGAGTATATATCAATTTAATCAAATCCAATTTCACTTTTAATATTCAAAATAAAATAATATCCTAATTTTATTTCTTTAAAATTCTGTTGAGAAAATCGTCCAATGACATTTCAATTTCTAAAACACAGGACGATGTGTTTGAATATAAGGCTGCTTGAATACTGGTAGCACATTGAACATTTCCCTTGAACCACATCTCTTCACATGAGCTGATGAACTTAGTTACAGTCTATAGACTTCTTCAAAGACAAGCGTTATGAACACTGCACTCTTCTCATTAA
>OMNW01034783.1:25510-54999 GCA_900303245.1 Selene dorsalis | reverse complement strand
CAAGTTTATCTAGGTTTCTTAAAGGATAAAGTCAGTGACAGTCCACCTGCTCACGCTGTAGAAGCTGAGTGAGATGCAGCAGGACAAGATCCTTAAAACACCATCCGCTACAGTACACCTACTACTGCAAACAAAGAAATGCGGATGATGAAACAAACAATCACCTTAGATGTCCCGTTGCAAAAAGATGATCCTACGTAATCAATAAGCTGCTATTTCTATCAGTGCAGAAGACTGAACTTGGAAACACCAGAAATACCAAACCTTTTGTGTCACTTAGCAGTGAAAATAAGCTGACGACATTCATTTGTTTACTTTTCCTGATGGGTGGGGCAGTCAGGGGGTGGAGGGTGATGATGGAGGTGGTGGGGTGGTGGGGTACCCCGCATCATGAACTCAGAGCCACTCAGTTTGGGCATCATGCCTGTAAATTGGTTTGTCAGCTTCAGTGGCCTGACTACAATGCCAATCTACTCCAACAGCCGCTCCTTAACCAGTCGACTGGGCACTCACCTGGCCAGGCAGTGACCGGCATGTACACACAAACACACATACACACACACACACCTGCAAAAGTACAGTGCTGTGATGTACATGTGCATGGTAACAGCAGTCTGTTCAACTCTATGCATCCAGTAAAGAAGCTTTGACTCACTGCTTCAGGCTCCACTGCTGAGCCTTCCACCTCAGCTCCGCTGTGTGTTGAGCTTGACCAGAGAGACAGACTGAAATTACACAGAGTGACTCACAGGTCCCACTGAGAGAGAAAATATAATCATATTCTAATTGCTGATAGAGAGCATTCTCCAGTGATCTACCAGGACACTGTGATTAGACCCCCAGGGGGTGAAGATTTCTGTGCGCGCACACACACACAGGGCACAAATAATCATTGATATTCATATATAGTGGTGATATGTTCCATGTGCGTTAATGTGCAGGTATTTGGATCTTGAATTCCTATGTAGATTGAGTACAAGATTATGTGTGTGTGAGAGTGTGTGTCAGAGTGCATGTGGTGCTAACTGGCAGAGTCGGACTGTATGATGTGAGACTCCAGGGGAATTAGCCATGCTCTCACATTACCGGCAGTACTGGACTGGAAAATGAGAAACCATGCCATGATTTTTTGTAGAGTGGGGTGCAAACTGAAATGCACTCAAACACACACACACACCTCAATAAATGCCCATAAGGAAACACAGAAACAGCTATTATTTCCTTGCGGGTTCATGTAGTGTGTGCAATAGTCTCAATAGCTAGTACTACAATTACAAGATGAATGTAATCCAAATAATTTGCCACTTTGAATAATCTCACTATTACCAGAGCATACAGAAAAACACGGGTGCGGATTTCATATTATCTATTGACGCACATTTAAATTCTTGTGTCATGAACAATGAATTGAAGGCTCATTTACTGAGAACAGTTTGCTTATTGAAATTCTCTCCTCCTCTTACAAAGAGCAAAACTGTGAGCGCCGAGGCAGAGAGGGAAAATAGAGAGGCTAGAGAAATAGGAGAGACCGAGCGGCAAAAGTGGAAATCATACATGTGTAGTTATTATGGGGGGATTGCCCAGGAGGACAGGAAAAATAAGGAGTCTGAGCTGATGAGTTCAATTGGACATGCAACAAGTAGATGACGATGACTTTCTCCAAGCAATGAGCCTTCGAGGACAGCTGAAGCAGGAGTTCTGCAAGTGTAATCGCCATGACTAAGCTAGTGACAACTATTTTCTCTAGTTTGTGACAACACCATGGGGGCGCTGGAACATTCTAGTAATGTGATATGGCATGCAGCCAGTGTTCAGAGTCTTGAGGCTAAGATTTTGTGTACTTTGATAAATGTACACAAATTAGTGTCACTTTTAAGGATTACGCCTACAGGCAAATCGTGCTGATGAGGTTCAACTTATTGTCATCAAACTGCTCTCACTTCCAAATCTAAATGAAAAGCTCCGCACATACACTGACTTGCTTGTGCACACGCTCATCTGTCCATTGACACACACCCTTCAGTGTGTGACAGCTACTAGTGCATATGTATGTGTTTTTGTGTGTGTGATGCAGAGTGATAATGGCCCTGTGGGTGTCTTGCCATTGGCAGACAAGCTGCATTTCATGAATACTCAATAAACTAGTCTCATGAAAAGAAGTTTTTCTTCAAAAAAGGTTCAAGGACAAATATTCTCAGACAATGCATGGCAGATGAAAGCAACTTCCCTTTTTGCCCTGGTACCCAATAGCTTCATATAACTGATTAGATGCTGGCGGAGGTCCTATAGCCTCAGATTTGACTGGCAGTTCCTCCTGATCTATCTGGAGGAGGTCCTGTTGTTCAGGGAGCTTTGTCTTTTGTTTTCAAATGCCAATAAGAAGAGTAACTGCGAGGACCAGTGCAACATTTTGTATTGACAACTGTGGTCATAATGGCAAACGCTGATTTTCCAACAGGCATTGCAGCCGAAGTTCAAATAAATTCAGCGCTGATACTTTACTTTAAATAGTGTGACCTCGATAACACACGTCCAGTGACAATCTTGCATTAGCAGAAGGCTGCATTTATAACTGCATCAATTTTACTGTGAGAATGGAGAAGAAATTAACTTTCTGAACTTATGTGAGTTAGATAACTTTATGTAATCATTTGATACTACTGGAAGGGAGGTGAAAAACCTCAAGCCTGATAGTAAATGTCAGAAAGAAGATGTGGATGCGGGTTAGAAAATGTGCAGCTATCCCTTAAATGCCGTTTACATTCTTGTAGGATGGGTGATGCATTACTTAACGCTCCATATCTGTGGTGCAACCTCACACATGCTGGGTATGTTTAGTGTGAAACATGTGGGAGGTTCCCCCCATGTTTATAGCCTGCAAGCTAATGAACCAGTAGGAGTTGCATGTTCTGTAACTGGAACATGAACCTGCACCTGCTTCCCACCAGCCATCATGGCTAATTGCCTTTAAAAGAACTCCATACCTAAATGGAGGTGCAACTTCTTTCAGCTGAACGTGGGTCTCTGAAATGATCAGCAGCTCTCAAGGAAAATAATAAAACTCAGTGCTATTGATTATTGGATCTGATCTGTTAACTTGCATCTTTGTATTTTCAAGTGGGCATTGAGTTGGGTTAGTGGAGTCTTATTTTTGTGTAAGTATGTGTGTGGGCACATGTGTGCGATTTTTTTGTCAGTCTTTAAAAGTAGACTACAATACATGGGATTTACCCCTCTATTTGATTTTATTTCTGTGCAGTTTGCTAGATGATACAAAATCTGTTTCTGTAAATTCAGTACACAACAACAGCTGGCTGGAAGACAGCGGCAGAGGAAATTAGGTTTGACATCTGGAAATGTGGTTGTTCAGAAGCAGATACCAAAGGATAACATTTCTGAAAGCCAGAAGCATCCTCCTTATCCAGCAGAAAAAAAACTGAAATAACGGGGGACCTCAATAGAAGGTTATCCTTATAAAATATCTAATCTTAATTTATAGTGTGAAGTGTTAAGTGCATGCAACTGTGTGGCACTGACTGACTGAGGAAACCATGATTAGTATGGATTAAACTGAATAAATCAAATGAGGATATAAAAGACCAAATGAGAAAAATACTACTGTATACCACTAAGGCCTATATATCGTAGTCAGCGAGGTCCAGGTCTGATTGTGAACAGAGCTGCTAGACTCAACTAGCATTTGGATTGTGTTGTGATCAGTGTCCCGCAGACTATCTGCCTCCTCCGAGAGATTACATAGCAACGAGCTGCCGAGAGCCTCAGAGCGTCTAATTGAAAACCCAGAGAAATCCCAGCGACGTGGCAGTCACAATAAGAGTTCCCCATAGAATAACAGGTATTAGTCTTGTCCATATTACAGCATGCCCACTGAAACGAGTTAGGTAGTAGCAGCGTGGAATCAAAGCATCAGGGTGTAGCAGTACTGAAGGATAGAGATAGGTCTGGAAAAGCAGACGAGGGGAAATAATCGCCTTTACTACTTATCGGCCTATCCAGGCGGGAAATGGCGAGACCGTACCTGTCTGACCTGTATGCTGTGAGGAGGCAGGAAGATGGAGCCAGTTGTCCCCGTCTGCATATCTGACCCACTGCACTGGACAGGATTGCCTGTCTCACTCTTGTGACGGGGCAGACGGGGTGTTCACATACTGCCCCAGACAAAGGCCATGGATGTCAGTGGACGCCTGAGGCTACAGCGTGTCTGTGTCAGGGCATTTTGTTGACTCACTCTGCCACCTTTGACAAACTTCAAAACAGTGTAGGACTTTTTCTCTCTTTTTTTTTTTTAGTAAATGGAAAAATTAAGTTATCCTCTTTCATCAATTTAGACTATTATTCTGCTTGAGTTGCAGCAAATTAAAATCCAATGCAGCTGATTCTTTGCTGCAATTTCCACAACACTGAGATGTTGCAATGAGAAAGGAAGAATCATCTAAAAGGAAAGAAATGGATATAGATGGAAAAGGGCTTAAGATGGGATTAGTTGTGCTTGCATGTGACAAAAGAGATAGAAACAAGAACACAGATAAACAAGAGGCTGACATGAAAGGCTTGGAGGATGCCCTTTTATTCACTCAGAAGCTAGGCTCACTTTTCTTCTGCTTGTTCTTACACTATTACTACAGCACAGTGGATAGGCTACACAAACTTTGCACAAGAGCTTAACTCTTATCCTGATGGACAGCAATACTCTTGGACAAGACTTGTTGGCCTCTATCTCTCTGTAATAGGAATCGCAGATAACCAAGCTCCTTTTACACAGGCAAAGGTGAACAAATAAAAGGTGAACGCTGACTTTTTCTTCTTGTTTTAATCCCCTTTTCCCCTTTTACCTGTTTCCATCTTTGCGTGAAGTGGGGGTAAACTGTGTATGTATGCGTGCGGACATCCTCACATAAACGTGTATTGTGCGGATACTATGCCAGAGGGAGTCCATCTAGGCTTCAGAGTGTCAGTCCCTGAGGTTGTTAGTGTCAGTGAGACTGACCAAGGCTGTCTGTGCTCCTGCCCTGGTTGTCCATGGGGTGGGTTTGAGGGATAATGGCTGATGTTTTAGGACTGTTTGTTACTGGAGCTGTTGGCCAATAACTGGGAGTGTATATAAGCTCATCACAGAAACCCATAGGCACATTTTTTCTTTATTTCAGAAAAACCTCTAGGAGTTTGTTAACTTAAAACATCTAACAATTGGGCTCAAGATGGAGATCATGCAGGTGTAAGACTAGAATTTAAAAGGTCATTTAATATTCTTAACAGCCACTGGAGTCATAGCAACCAATAAAACAAGATTGAACAAGCAGATATTTAATTCTCTCAACATACTGTTGAACATCTGGCACATTCTTCTGCTATCTTTTTTGAATTTCTTAATGGATCAATTACAAGTATGAGCTGAGAACAAATGTATTCTTTCAAAGGGACTTCAATACACATTTTGAGCAGCTATTAAAAGCAATACATATACATACACAATATAATATTGCCAGTGGCCAAATTAGGCTGACCTATAAAATGTATTGGTGACCATGATGGTCCCAGTTTTGTTACACAGGAATGCAGCTCTTTAACTTAGAGTTTTGGATCAGGGGAAGCGTACATGGAGATATTAAATATTTGTCTAGGAAGGAGAAGTTCCAAAGATAGAAAGGTGACAGAAAGTATTGCCAGCGTACCTTTATAAATTTTATCTGATCAGGGATGAGTTGTCAGTGACTCTGCAAATCCTTCTCAAATAAAAGGGCTTGCAGACATTACAAATGCATTAATTAACAAAAATCTCTCAGACCCATGATTGCATTTTAGTCCAGCATGCCTCCCAGCAATGTTAGCCAGACTAACATGATTACTGGCAGATTAAAGATGATGACACTTATTACTATTTTTTGTATGTATTATCCAGTTACTATTCTATTCCTTTTTTTTTTTAATCTTGTTTGCTCAAAATGTTTTTGCAAAAACACAGAGCACATGGTTAATGCTGCATTTAAGCTTTAGGCTTTGATAATCATACTGTGAATCACAATTGAGATGTGCAAGGGTCTACATCATTAAACATTAAATGCACATGTGGATGGTGGATGTTACCATTTCACATTAGGAAAAGGAAAAGGAAATACAAGGAGCAAACAAAGATGAGTATTAGGTCGTTAAATCAATATCACCTCCATGTATGTTTGTTTGTGTTTGTTTAGGGCAACAGCCACTAATGTATTGTAACCTTTTATTTCATTATCAAACCTAAGAGTATTTGCTATTGTTGGAGCATTTTGGATCTGAAAATACAAGTTTTGTGGCAAAATCCTACAGAAAGCCCTGATCAGCAGTGGACTATGGCAAGAGCTTATCATGAGAGCAGTGGGTCAGAGGTCCAATAAGGGATACACTGAACCCTGTAGGCCAGGGATTTACCATCTGAACCGCCCCCTGAATCTCCACCATCATTACAAACAATAACAACTGCAACATTGGAGGCAGCGTTCTGCTGTGATGTTATCTCTTGTACACATCAAATCCCAGATCTGTTCTCTCATTGGAGGAGGGAGAGGAAATCCTCATCTTGAATCCCACAATCATTAGCATAAATCACAGCTGCAATTAAAACCTCGTTTATCTTAATTACCGAACTAATGAGACGAGTCCCTCAGGAGAGAGCCGTGCTCTCTGAGGACACTCGGGGCGAGGAGCACGAAGGCAAGGCGTTGTGCAGAGTCGCACTTAAGTCTGCCAACGAGAATGCCCTCACACTAATCTGACTGCAGCAGAACACATGATCTTGAATAGACAGAGACACATGTGCAAGTACACATGTACATACACACAGAAAAAAACAAACAAAACAAGACAAAACCACGTGCACGTACACACACACACATAACGCATCATCTGACAACCTTACCCTCCCACCTTTGTCTCCTGGCGCTGCATCACCCTTCAACTTCCATTATCTATCAAACTCATAATGATTTTATCAAGCCTACAGGCTCCATCTCCATAAGGGCTTAGTGCGGTGCTATAACTCTTGATTTTGCAACGACTGGGAATACATCGCACCACCTAATTAATGTCTTTTTAATGCTCTTCTCCTCTAGAGCTTAACTCAGCCCTTCAACTTTGCAACAAACACAACACACAACAATGCAGCATGTGGCAGCAGACGGTAAGTAAGACTGAGTAGGTGTGTGCAGTGAATGGGAGCAGAGTGTTTATGGTGAGCTCTATGAAGAAATGGGCCAGCGTGTGTCCTGAGTGTACAGCAATCAAGTGCATACATGCATTAGAGCGTACACGCTCACAAATAATACATGACTGTGCACATGCTCACATGCATGTACACACACACACGGGGTCAAATTCCTTGGTTCAGTCGTGAGGTCAGGCGGTGACTCAGCAGATGGCAGAACAATGAATATCTTTATCACCCCAAATTCCCATGGTGCACCAGGCTTATCAAGCAGTGCCAGCCCTTATCAGCCAGCTGGCAATACTGGAGGCACCGATGTCCTTCCATCCTGGCCATTCAGGGCTCAACAGGGGGCATGCAGAGTTTAAAGGATACAGTCCACACACGGCTGTAATCCTCCCAGCGGGTGTTTATTCTCACCACATAGATCAATGTTTCAGTCCTGAAGGATCTACAAGGGATTTTTCCTCCCTCAGGATCGAAACGTTGATTGTGGTGAAAATAAACACCCTCCAGGGGTATTAAAGTAGTATTACAACGGTGCATGGACCGCAGAGTCAAAAGTGTTAGTGTTTTTTATCTTAATAAGAAGATGGAGTTTACCAGGAGAGGTAAGAAAAATCCACGCTGAGGGGAAGCTAAAGAAACTCTGATCATTTGTTGACAAGAACAAACACAAGACATCTGAATCAAATAACCCCCCAAAAAATAAGACAAATAATTATATATGCTTCCTGGAACAATCCCCACTACAAATAAATAAAAGATATGTTCAGTAGCTTTAATGCATACAAACGCTCAGGTACTGCAAGCACCAAGATTCAAGCACTCATTTGAATTAAAGAGTTTTTCTAAAAACTGGAGTTATTTGATCAGTAAATGTTTAAAAGGATGTTGGGCTGCCATGAGGATAAAATCAGCACTGCAAAACAAAAGAGGGGAAATACAAAGACTCACTTTGCAGCCATTTCATGCTCTGACCTTTGTGTGCACGATTACAGCACAACAGCAAAACAGATGGTACCACATTCTGTGGATGCTACAGCAGGAGTTATTGTCACTGTCATGTTATTGAGCTGTGTTCATTGACTTACAGTGACTAAGATAACATGGTTACAGTATAAACACGACAGCTGCATTAATCTAAGTATCGACAGAATCCAGTTAAAATTATAACCCAAGTGGATGTAAACTCACTGTGTGTATTTCCCTCTCTGTGCTTATTGTAGCTTGTGCCTTGTAGCATTTCATGTAAGTTCAACACAACTTTGAGTTTCACAGCTTTGCAAATTAGGTTATTCTTTGCAGCAGTGACCACGGTCAGGGCACTGGAGTGCACAGAAAGTTCAATTTCCAAGACCTGGGACAATCTGAAGACGAGGGAGATTAATGAGGAATGTTCTCCTGGTAACACAAGTGTGGTCAAATAAACACAAGAAACCTTGAACAGAACTCAGTGCTCAAGAAAATAACTGTGTGGCTACGTGTAAACATAGTATAGCATGCAGACAAATATGGACAAAAACATTGCCTTCTCTGTCACTTGCTGTGACTCTGCAAGGTATAATTTTTCTCATTAAAAGTTTGTGATGATTTCTTTATCCTGCAAACTTACCAGCGTCATTCAGTATCATGTCACTGCATTGATAGGGCGATAAAGCAAGCTAATCTTTTTGTTAAAAAGCTACATTTGGATAAACACCAGAATCTAACTAGGAGCTCCTTGTCTGTCCACCAAGTTTTGTGGAAATCTTTGCATGAGTTCTTGATATAGCCTCCTGGAACACTGGCAGACACCGGCATCATCACATCCTTGGCAGAGGTAAGAAAACTCAGTTCAGGAGTATTACAGCAGGATCACTGCTACAGCCTTATCAGCACCATGCAAACTGTAGCTTCCTCTCTCCTTTAAAGTAAAACTCTGTGGTCTAATAACAGCAACACAGATTATAGATTTCAGGGGGTAGAACCAATATGGTGGTCATTACCACTGATTCTTTGTCACAGCGCACTTAACCCAACAGCTTATGTGACATATGTAATAAAACAACACAAGCAGGCAACAAGAACAAAAATCAAAAGATCACCCTCTTCTGCCAAGGGTAAAATGTGTCATTTAGACAAATTTTAATCCCCTTTTTGACAGCATGAGCCAACGTGAGAATGATAACACTAAATGAAGCCTGACTACTACACAAGTGAACCAAACAGTGATTAATAACTGCATACAGGCAGGCCTATTCTCCAATTCTGAGGCACAGCTCTCTGCTGGTATTGACTGTTGTGCTTGATGAGACTTGTCTATTATAGCTGTGGGATTATGATAAGAAGTGATCGATTCCCCTCTCTGTGCTGTGGATGTCAGATTGATTTTGTGACTCAGACCTGAGATGATGGTGTAGCCGATGCCTCTCGGTCGGCCAAGATCCTGGTCAATGGCTGTAATCTTCCGCACTTCATATCCCTGCAGAGAAACACACACAGAAAAATGATGAATATTGTGCATGTGGTGTGCACAGATGTGTTTTGGGCTAATTTTGTGGTCTGTTATCGATGACAGTTATCAGTTTCTCATTTCATCATTTTTGGCCTCTGATACACAACCAGAGAATTACGGTTAGTTTCAGTGTAATTCAATCGAAATAATGCTTTTTGGTCTTAGATTACTTTATGGCATCTGGGGAACCAAGTTGGAGATAATTTTCTACTCATATATACATTATTAGGAGAAGAACTAGGATGACTGCTTTTCTCCCACAGAAGAAGACAGTGTGTTTCTAATACCTACTATATTTCTACAAGGAGAGAAATACAAAAAAAGTTGTTTTTTTAATCATTTCATTGGGATTTATTTCTCCTTTCATTGTTTTAGAACACTCCAGCTGTGCCAATGAGTCTACAACTCGAGACAACCAAAATATGACAGCTGAAAAAAAAGAAAAATCTGAAAAAGAAAGAGAGAGAGAAACCTATTTGAAAAGTCTTTGATCCGCTGAGCTTTCTCAGCCTTAGTGCCTCAATCAGACACGGTGGTGATACTTAAAAACCCCTGTGCTGCAGTGTGAGATGGAGAGACCCTCCCTACTTCCTATCTCTCACCCCCTTTAGCTCTCTCTCTCTCTCACACCCAAGCAAGGCGCCTCCCATTGATCCTGCAAATTGTGTCTGAGGCGTGTTTATGCTCCATTTCTGCCAAAGCATCTCCTGTCATTGACCAATTACAGCAGAATCAATTACAAGCCTTTTAGCCAGACTGATTCACACCAATCACTGGCTGAGAGGGAAACATGCACACGCAAAGATTTAGGGACAGACTAAGAGAGAAATGAGGGGCAGAGAAAGCGAATGAGGAGAAGAAGTGATGCTGAAGTAATCTGAGCAATATTCTCGAGCTGTCCACACAAGTAGAATATGTTCAATCAGCCATCAAAAATACAATCCCCCTCCTCTCTGAGACACACACACACACACACACACACACGCATCCCCCCCTCTTCATCCTTTCATTTCTAGCTCTACAGTGCATTACCCCCCAACCCATTCTCTGTCTTTCTCTTTCCCCTCATTGATTTGACAGCCAAATTGTGTTTGTCCTAGAAGGGGCTTAAACGTCAGTCCAAGCAGCATGGATTCACAGCTCTAACAGCTAAAAAACCTGCTCTGTGATTTCATGTGAAAAAAAAAATTTCTCCCCTTTTGTCAGAGTTTTCTATGGATGACGGGTTGATCGGCTAGAAAAAGAGAAAGCATGACACAGAGAAACAAACAGGAACTGAGAGAGGCTGAGGAAGAAATAGAGGGGTTGAGTGTGTATGAGTGTGTGTGCACTCACACCTTTGAGAAATGACCTATGACAGGGATCCAAGTTTGATATCCTTTTACGTGTAAATGTCATGGGCTTTAAGAACAGTTGACACTTGTTCCGTCACTGTACGCCCTCGGCTTATCACCACCAAACACGGGCTAATGGAAATGACACATGCCTGTTAGAATACAACACGAGGCCATTGGAAATGTACGTGTATGACCGCAGTGCCACTGCTGGCCTATATTTCTGCATTTCATTTTTAGCACTGTAGTTACACTGTATCTGTTGTAGGGTCAAAGAAGCTTAGTACCAGATTTCGGTTACATGCCTGCCATGACCTCCTCTTACATGTAATGGGATTATACACTGCCCCCTATGGTTAGAGGCATAAGCTACAACACTTCAAGGCAGTATTACCGAGACTTAACGCTGCTCCGCTGCTGTGAGAAATCTGGAATCCACTCACCAATATCATCTCTGTGATCCTGCATAATGGCGCTCTTTTTAACTGCCTTCTCTCAAGTCTTCAGCTAACTTTGCACATTGCTTCATCCATTCCTCACTCCTGTTGCCTTTCCTCCTTCCACCCCAACACTTTTTTCTCTCTTTCTACCACCTCACCCCCCCCCTACCCTATCTTCTTCCCCCTATTGTGACCTTCCTGGTGACAGCTGATGAATCAGAGAGTTGGGGAGACACCGCGCGTCGACTTCGTCACGCCCCGTTAATATGCATGCAAATGTATCACTTGACATTTCTAATACAGTGGGAGCAGTCCAGGGGACAAGGGATGTGTGGGTGAGTGTTAGAATTTGGGGGTGGGGGGTGGGACTGAGAGAGAACAGGATACTGAGAGAGAACAGAAATAAGGACGGACACTAGTATAGTCCTGTGTGTAATTCATAGTTGTAGAGAGACAATTACACACAGGAATACACAAGTGCCCTTTAACAAGGGAATACTCCCATTAGCCACCTGGGAACCCAGCTTACAGGACTGAGTCAGGGGAGTGTATGTCAGGGAAACAAACACTCAGTGTATCTGACACTACTTGAAATAAAGACAAAGGTAAGGTCATATTGAGACACTACTGTACTTCATGCAATACACAGACTTCACACTTTGCACACATGAAGCAGTATGAGCACATGAGGCAGCATGGTGAGATAAATCCTGTAGCCCCAGTGACCTTTGCTGGAGGCCTCGCATCCCTGAAGCAGAGGTGTAAATCTCCCACAGTAATTACAGTCTCAAACACCTGCAATGCCGTATGAAGGGGGCCTGAAGCTGAGTTTGGGTGTGTGGATTCGTTGAGGGGTCTAAAGAGGGAGGATGAGAGGTGAGACATCTTGCCCTCATAATAACTCAGGCCTTTTTTTTAACCATATTTCTCTTGCACCGACCCCAAACATCTCCTGAATAATGAAAGAGAGGTCTGAACATAGGACAGGAGGAGCTGGAGATGAGCAATGAGGGGAAAGATAAGGGGCATTCTGGCAGGAGAGAAGGATGGGTTAAAGGGAGGATGGGGGAGAGATGGATAGATTAGGGGGATTCACATAAAAGCTGCATGACACAAGGTATGGCAGTGTGGGAAAGTATTACTGACCAGGGGGACGTCCTCCTCTATGTTGGTACTGTACGGCAGATTGGTGAAGATGGGGTCCATGTCCTGGACATCAGTGATAGTGATAGCTAAGTTGGCAAGCCGGGATAGAGGTCTCAGTTTGTCTTGATCCTGACAGAAAAATATAAAAAATGACAGCATTTTCATGTGCATTGGATCTGTGTTAAAACAGAGAGCAGATTTGGTGCTGTGTGTGTGCTGACCGTGGCATTGACAGTCAGCTGATAGGCTGAAGTTATCTCATAGTCCAGTGGTCGGACGACGGTGACCGTGCCACGGGCTCCATCGATTGCGAAGAAAGGAGACGGCGGCTGGAAGGAGAAGAGAACGCTGCCTCCTGTGCCCTGGTCTGGATCTGTCGCGTTCACCATAAACACTGATCTTCCTACTGGCGTGTTCTGAGAAACACATTCAAAAAGACACACACACACGTACACACATTAGCATTGAAAGCAAGCCAACAGCAAGGTAAACATGATCCAAGCAAATAACATAATTTACACTGTGGCAAAATTAGAATTTTTTTCCCCTAATTACAGTCAGAAATGTTGAGGATGAATACTAATATACTAAAGTGAAACCTGAATCTCTGACCTTTATGTAGGTTTAGCCTTATCTACAGAGGCACAGAGGACACTTTAATATTAATCATAATTACTGGAACATAATTAAGTGTCCTGGTTGTGAATGTGTATATTCATCCCCTACAGCGTTACTGCAAATAACAATGAAATCTGGATAAATATTAGCAATGATTAAGATAATTGCTATGGCCAATCATTGATTGACTCAGTTTTAGTGGCTCAGAAACGGTAAATTGCACAGGTATGTTTTTATCATTTACCATCCTGGATACCAGAAACAAGTTGTACATTTCTCCCTTAAAGGAAGAGCTTCGCACAAAACAACAATTCAGTCACACCTTGAGGTTTTGTATGGTTTCAGGCTGAGCAGAGTTTCAGAGCAGCAGCATCAGATAATGAGGTAAATGTTGAAACCACATATCAGCTCTCGCTACAAAACCACTGGACCATGCAGCATGATTTGCAGGAAATCTGGAGAACATATTATGTCTGTTTTTCAGCTGTAAAAAATGTTGAAATGTCTCTTCAATAGTTTGACAGAGGACTAATGAAATCATGGTGCTATCTCTCTGTGTATTGGTCTCACCGACACCTCGGCTCAAATAGGGGTTGAAAAGATGATGAGTAAATTTCTATTTTGAGCTAAACTTTTCACTGCCTGTGCATTGAACTGATTTTCGAAGAGTGACAACACCCAGCTGGCAGTAGAGGTTAATTTGGGTGCACAGGACAAATTTATGGCATCTGAGTTAGGCAGAGTGAAATCTTGTCTGCTGCAGCTTCACTTCGTGAGTTCCTCTGATGAAACAGATTTTGCTCTCATCATAGGGCAACTTAAATGACTCACAGATATTCCACTGTCAGAAAACATTTGTAACTTTGTTGTCTATAAATTCAAGCATCGCCTATATGCGTTGACCCCCAGAATTGCTTCAGATATCCAAAGGCCAAGAGTTAATGAATTTTAAAGAGGAACTATGCAGGATTTTACTGTGGCTATGCTGCATTTTACCTTAACCAGCTTGATAGTAATTGTGATGGTTTGATAAATGACTTGTAACGTGTTACGAGGGAGAATGGAGCCTCTCTGTCTTCCACCTGGCGTCTCTGGGCTGAAAACCAACCTTGCAACATCAGTGCAGCACTTGGCCTCTGCCCTGGTGTCCCAGCCCTCCTCCCTGTGCACCAAGACACAAACGCGCCCCGTAACCCGTAATCTTTCAGTTATGACGGTTAAGACTACACAAATATAAACATCGTATCATCCTATATGTTATATATAGGATGATATGTTGTCCAGCGCTCAGTGGATTGCTTTCGGCGGCTTCATTAAAACAAATGCACATGGATAAGGCATGTTAGCAAAACAGCGGAAAAGCGACCAGACTTGCATAGTTCCTCTTTAACTGGACAGAAAGGTTGGACAGTTCCAGAGTACTGTTTGTCTTGGTCATGGTCAACATCGAAAGCTGGCAAGATGAAGAAAGAGAAGGCCATATAAAGAGTCCCCGGGTGTTGCTTGTCTGTATGTTTCGGGGACATCCTCATTAATTGGAATTTTATCTCAAGACAGCCACACACACACACACAATTAAAAAGAAGCAAAAAATGCCTGGAGATAGAAGGAAAAAAGCTTGTGGAGGAGGATGGGAAATATCCAGGTATTTTATTAGGAAGAAACACAATGGCATACGGCCACTATTCTCTCTCTTTTGCTCACTTTGCCACTCACACACCCACCTGTGAACACACACAGTCAAGAGTGTGTGGGCTTGTTTACTGCATGAGGAGAGTGTGACCACATGGGAAGGTCATGATGTTGAGCTAAGCTAGGCTCTGAGCCAAAGCTAAAGTGACATGGTAAGCGAGCAGTTGACCCCACAGTCTGTCTGTGCTGGTGTCAAGGGAGTGTAGAGGTGTCTTTGCATGTGTGTGTACCTGTGTGTGAACATACTAGTTGTGTTACTGTCTTGTCTCATTGTGTCTGGAAAAATGTGTCTGTGTGTGAGTGCTTGGGTAAGAGCATGTTTATGTTTGTTTGGACAGTACAATCATGTGGGTTGAGACACACTTTTACACCTGGTATAAAAATACAATTAGATTCTGGACCGCTTACCCCTATACTGAAATGTTACTGAAGGAGTGCCCTGTGATCAATACGTAATCTGATCTACATAACCATTTCTGAAAGTAGCCTGGCTTACATTGTGTTTGGACTGTAGGCAGATGTCAAACTGTTCTCACTTTGACCTATGACTGTGAATTCCACTGAGCACTCTTTGCATGAGAAATTAGTTAAATTAATGAAAATTCAAATAAAAAAGGAGTGGTTATAGTAGCTGGAGGCAGTGGAAGACTGATGCCCACAGAGCCATCAGGAAACAAGATGATTATTGGTGTTGAGGGCAAGACTGGACAGTTCAACAGAAATAGGTCCAGTTACAAAGACATTCCAAAACAAATGGTAGAAGAAGATTGGCTCCAGACCTGGCTGCAATGCCAATGGAAAATAAAGCATCTAAAGATGTAAAGATGGCTTATCATAAAGCTAAAGGTGATAATAACATAAACACAAGGTCTAGGACAACTTGCACATTTTTAAAATAACTCACATACATTTTTTGCTCCAGAGGAGAGAGATCTGATCTCCATGATGATTAGAGAACACATTAAAGATACCCGGGGATAAATGCAAAGGCAAGATCAGATTTTATCCGGATAACATGAAGATCACATTTTACTACCAAGTGTAAACGAGGTGTGAGTATACAGACTTAATGTATGTGTGAATGTATTTGTAATTTGTTCATTTGACCCTTCTGATGCTCAAGGACGTGAGGCCCTCACCAAGACAACACATACTACATAAGAGCAGGGTGAGGCTAAGTGTCTGCCTATATGACTTCACATTACAGCTGCCACAGTCGGCCATTATAGCCCTCTTCAGTCTCCCTGCTTCTGATGTTCTTCTTCCTCGATTTCCCCCTTTTAACTCTCTCCCACTGGTCTCTATGCATGCATGAGCAGTGCTGGAAACGGGTCTGTCGAACCAGATTAAACCAGAGTGCCACATGGGAATTGAGGGACAGAAAGAGGAGAGAGAGCCATGTAGTGCAGTGGCAGGGGCAGACGAAGAGCAACAGATGCCGGGGGAGCAACAGATATCACAGGGTTCAGTTTCTCAGCCTGAGTTGGGACCCAACTGAGTGATCTGATGTAGACAGGTGTACATGAAATGTCTGAGACTGATGTATTGGAAGTTAGGGCACTTAAAATTACAAAAGTGGTTTAAAGTAATTGTTATTTAGTATTTAGTAAGTATATTTAGCTTTAACTGGGTAAATCACAAACCTCCTCCAGCCATTTTAAAATTGAATGCCGTTTCTACAATTTGGAGGGAAAGCAGAGGGCAGAGGAGAAAACATCCAAAAACAAAATCAGCAAGACTCAACAGTCTGATAAATTGGTCACTTTCTGCAGTGGTTTGGTCACTGAGATTCACTATTGCAACACTTAGAGTGTAGCTGGAGCAGATCTGAGCGATAGTTGCTCAGTGAAGGAACAGATTTACTAATCCACGCCTCCACAACAATAACTGCATTTGAATAAACATCTAAGCTGCATTTCTCTGATATGTTTATTATGCTTGTCAAGTTGTCTACTTATGAGAGAGCTGGAAACACCTGTAAAGGTACCCTACAGCCTGCTGCATGACACTGAAGTACAGGCACAAATGAAATAGATAAAAAAAGCACAAAATCAAACTGAGAGGTGAAGGTGAATAAATTAAATATTCTTGCTTTTGCTTGTTTGTGAGTGCACCCTTGAGTTCGGGTATGTGTGTGTGGCATGGCTGGCTGCTATGTCAACTTTGCTTTGATGTCAAGAGGCAGTCAATAGCTGAGCATTAGGGCAGTGTGTGTGTGAGCGTGTGTGTTCGTGTACCTATTCCTGAAACGAGGGAAAGTGCATGTGGATGAGATCTTGCTGAGAGTGAGATATGATGTATCCTTCTCTCCCCTAAAGCTTGACTGTGTCTATCTCTCTGCACAGCAGCCTGTGAAACAATGAGTCATTAACAACGCCTGGTGTCATGTGCCACAAGGTTCAGTAAATACCCACATACACTCTTATTCCAATACATGAGCACATGGCAGACACCGGTTTTGATCTCTGAGATTTGACAGTGCCACAGTGTTCAAAGCAGTTCAAGCAGCAACAACTCAGCTTTGCTGAGAAGCACAGATGACCAAGTCTCAGCAGCATGTTTGAGTGTGTCAGTGTGGCTCTCCAGAGGTCCAGGGTGGATGTGTGCAGCCGAAGATTATCTTTGAGCTTTATTAGACTCTGGAGACTCTGATGCCTTCTCACAGAACCACAACATAACCATTCCCATTTACCTTATTCATTCTTATCTCCTTATTTTCCCTCAATTCCCCCCGGACGACTCTGGAGGTCAGACTGTGCTGTTTACATAAATGGTATATTCTAATGCTAAGAGAAAAAACAATAAAGCAACCTATTTAAACAGGTGCCTTGGATCATCAGGACCTCGTGATGAATTTGTCTGTATTCCAGCAGCAGTCCACCACTACAAAGACCACGACAAACCTGTCTGTAATCTACTCACTGGCTCAGAAGTACGGTCGTCTGTTTGGCCTTCTCTACCTGTCCCGGGATTAATAGCTTCACCATTCAGACATTGATTGGACCCGTGTGATGCCAATTACAAGTCAATATGTGTGGCCAGGCGCAAAATACTAGACAGTGAATCATACGCTTTTAATAGCCTATAAGACTGCCCAATCACTTCTCCATAAACAAGCATTACAATAAACAATACCCAGCAAGCGCTGGCATGGCCGGTGGCCATTTAACTGTGTGCTACTGTATGATAGTTGACATGCATTGTATGCGTCACTCTCCATTCCTTCACTGGTGCACAAGCCAGTTGCTTAGCCATGGCTCCTATTCCTGCATAAATATCTTGTCAGTGCTCGGTAGCTTTTGAATAAATGGGCACTATTTCCATTGGGAAGTCGAATGTTAAGTGGTGAGACTGTTGGAGAGGGATGAAGAGCGTTTCCTGCTGTGTCTTATCTGAAGTGCACTGCAGGAATCACCCTCTTCTCCCTCTGAGAGCTGCTACTTATGAAAGAAGAGCAGAGGAGACATACTGTACTCTATATACAGGGAGACAGAGATTTAAAGAAAGAACATACTGTTTTTGGGAGCATGTTCACACACCACCATGTTGTAATTAATTTAGATTTTGCCATCAGGGATCCCTCATCACAGTGATGCAATCTATGCACATTTTTGCCACACCTTTTAAACACAAGACCGTCATGACCCACTGACAGTTTAGGAATCAAAAGGGCTTTTTGTCGAAGAACCTTATTGTTGTCTGGGATGTCAAAATATGAATACAGTAGTTCAAGTATACTGCCTGGAGCAGATAATGTCTCTTTGAATGAATTCACTTTTGAAATCACTTTGGACATCTTGAAGAAATTCACAGTGCCAAATCACAGTGTATTCCTGTGCATTTCAGTGTTATTTTTCATACAGTGCTCCATTATCATCTATATGTTTCATGTCCATATTGTAACATAAACTTGATTCTGCTTTGATTCACTGATCATTTGAGAATTTTAAATTTACACTGCCATTGACTAAGCTTTGCTCTAGGTACCTAGTGTTTTGGATGAGACACTGGGGAAGAAACAAACAGTCCTAAAGGATTTATTAGTGAAAGAAGGTTTAATTGTTCTACAATATTTCATCAATATTATGCAACAGACTGGTGTTGTCAGCACAAAATTTAAGCAGCAGATCAAGTGTAATTGTGGCTGGATAGTGACAACATCAGTCTTGCTGGAGGCTGCATGTGGACCAGATACCTACTGCATGATAGCCATAGGCCTTTTTGGCTGTATGATTATATGTCAGCTAAATATTATAAACATCAGTACAGGGAGTTGCTTGATCTGACTAAGGATTACATCGATAGCACTACATAAAGTGACCAAAAACACATACAAACTGATTACTGGCACCAAGATTTTAGTGTGCTGCTGAAATCATGTTCCTTCACCATCTTCTGCCCCTCTTCTCCCACTGAGGCACACAGTGAGTCAAATACCAAAGCAGTGCAGTCAAGCAAATAAGCTCATCGCAGGAAATTACTTGTTCACTTGTGTGCCACTGTGTTGCACACTTGCGGTTGCGGCGAGTCCCACAGACTCTCAGTAGACATCCCAGATGCACAGATCCACAGAAGAGTGACACTGTACACTTAATAAATGTTCTTAGGAACACAGTGGGCCCCTCAGCCAAGTTCAAGGTCAAACAACAGGGAGGAACGGGACTGGACCCAGTGACCACTCCAGCAAGTCGACTGAGATTCTCTGCAGAGATGGCTGAGCTGATCAGAGGGACGGTTATCTCTGCAGCAATGAAAACAGTTGAAGACAATTGAAGGCCAATTGGCACTCGGTACTAATTTAATTTAATTTAATTTTGATGGATTAGGAGAATGAAGGACAATAAAGGGATTCCCAAGAAGAACAGTGAATTAATGGTTGTTGTGTTGGTTCTACAAAGTAATAAACAAAAGGTCTGCTGCTTCCTGTATCCTCTGTACTGTACTAGGTGATACTTTGGCTGTCCAATTCAATCTTGGGATAATGTTTGTAGTTTGAGTATGTGGAAGTGATAAAACAGAGTGAAGGAGTCTGATTACTTTTCAAACCCTCTCCAGGCACAAAACGGGGAATAAGAATGCCAGAAATGAGAAAAAATGACAGAATGCAAGTTACAAGGAGACTGAAAAAAGACTCAGAGGAAAACACCCACAGAGAGAAAAGAAAAAAGGCGCAACACAGTTATGAGCATAAGAACACGAAAATCTGTCACTAACAGCCATGAGACATCTCTAATAAAGAGGGGACTCCCTCTTCGCTTTTAACTGTATCTCTGCTGTATAATAAAAAGGGCTTTACACAGCCGTCTTTACTGTCTGTGTTGAAGGCAGCAGTGAAATTCTTAACTGCTGTGGGCTACATTTCAGGTTCAACATGACAAGGGGACTTCTGGGGCCCTGGAGCGTTGATGCTAGCCACACCTCGGGACTACATGGCCCAGCATCCCTCTGGGACCTTGAGTGATGACAGCAGCTAGAGTCCACTGAGGACTGGTGCTCTAAGTGTAATGGATTCCGGTGGTTAAACATCAGCTCTCTGCTCTAGGGAGTCCTTGAGAGCGGTTGTCAGAGTGTGTGACGATGCTCTGTCCAACAATGACTCAGTTTAATTCACTGTATGTCACTCTAGTGTTGGAAGAACTCTGGCCAAATTCACTGAATCTGTAATGCGAAGGCAAATTATCCTCTTCGGGATGCTTCGGGACTAAAAGCGGCAAATTAGTGTATGATTTGTTAAAGAAAAATATTACACAACTCAGTGGACACATACAGTGCTATTGACATCATAGTCTCTCTCTGCATTCTATCCAGCACTTAAAAATAATAGTCATTATCAGCCAGAATGTGAAATGTCAAAAAAGGAAATGATAAACATCTTGCACTGATAGCATGCCACTGCTTTGCAGTTAAAAGCAGAATAAAAAACTAAAATTTGTTCTGTGCACTTTCCTTTTTCTCTAAGGAAATGTAAATTTGTCTCCATTACAGTTTGTTCAGTATTCTATTCTATTCTATTCATCTGCTAAGTGCATATAACTGGTAAATGTAATCATTACCATTTTTGGCATTTCTCAGTAAGTTAATTCATCATCTAAAAAATGGCCTGAAACGGTCCTAAGTGCCAGACCTATGCCAACATGCCCAGCCATGCTTAAGTTCTTAAACTGCTCAGGATTTGCTTATCTATGATATTTACAACAAGACAGACACTGCATTGACTTTGAGTACAAAACATTTCATATGTTCAACCTGAGATTTTCTAGGCAAATAGTCAACAGTTCAGTAATGATAAGCAAAAGATGCGTCAGTACCTGGATATGTGGACATAGACACTCGAGAATGTGTTCATGTGATCCTAGGAATGCTGCTGAAGTAGCTCACCTGGATAACACTGCTACCAAAATGCCATCAGATATGTAGATGATAGAGATCTTGCATTGTTTGTGCTTAATCTGATATCTCATTGATTTTGTAATTATTTTATAAATATCCACTGATTACTTTAAGTTGCTATCCTTTGGCACCATCCATGTCCATGGACATTCTTCCCATTTCTGAAAGGCCATTTCTGTTACTTGAAGTCGAGTTGACTTTTTGTCCTACTTGGTAAAGGCCATGGCAAACCGACAGACTTTTGAGTACAATGCTTGGCTCTTATTTTGTCAGAAATGTTAAAGACATGGTGATTTGCAGGGGCAGCATCGGGGCTTTGGCCCCCTGCTGCTGACAGCTCCAGAGGCCCAGCTGTTCACTACAATAGAGCTATGATTACACCTACACTTCTTGCAAGGTTCTCAGTTCCTCCCAGGCTGTCTGCTCTCCGCTTCCAACCCAGCAGGTATGTGATTGTACCAGCTCTCAGTCTCTCCATGACTGCCTCCCACATGTGCAGCCTTGTCACTCTACCACTGGCATTATTCTGACCTATGCCAGGGAATGTATTGCAAATGAATAGAAAGTAAAGCATCTAATAATTAAGTGAGAAGCAAGAGCAGAAGTAGATGTTAACTCAAAAAAAAAAAAAAAAGCTTCTGTCAAAGCCAGGCAAAATGTTTCTAGTTTGTGATAAGCTAGCTTCACCTTTGTGACATTATTTTTTACTTCCATCTGCCTTGTTGTGTATGAAGTTGAAAATGTACCTGTATCTGAAAAATCTGAATAACAACTCAAGACTTGCAGCTGTAGAGAGTTTTTCATACTAATAAAAACATCATTACTCACTACTCTTGATTTAACACAAATTAAAAGAACACCATAATTACAGTAAATATAGTAACTACTACAAAGTGTCACAATGTGCTTCACAAAATAAAATAAATAAAACTGTGAGACAAATAAATATCTGACCTTACATAATAATAATAATGGCTTGGATTTATATAGTGCTTTTCATGGCACTCAAAGAGCTTTACAGAAACCACTATTCATTCATACCACATTCATATGTTTCACATTCACAATGGAAAAAATCACATATATGTTGAGATTACAGAAGGAAGTGTTTATAGAAAAATGGTTACCATTACTGGAGATGGTGGGGGAACAGATGGATTGATTCCTGAAAGATTTTCCGAGACAGGAGCTGGATCATAAGTGATACCCAAAGGTGCTTAATAAAGATACGTATGTGCTGATATAATGAACTGATAAAGTATATTTATACAAAGGGAATTTATAACCCATGATTAGTTTTATTTTTGATATATTGGTATTATTTTGGTTTGTTGTTGTTTTGTACTCTGTATGTTTGTTTAGTGTTTCCTCATTCTCTTTTATTTGTTTCTTTTTTCCATAAGTATTTTGATTATTTTCATACCACATTCACACCGGTGGTGGTATGTTATGTCTGTAGCCACAGCTGCCCTGTGGCAGACTGACAAAAGCGTGCACCAAACGGCCCCTCCGACCACATTCGTACACATTCACACGACGCAAAGGTGTCTTGGGACACCTTACCCAGGCCCAGTCCCCATGCAGTCCCAGGACACAAGGACACAATGACAGCGACTGGAGTGGGACTTGAACCACCAACCCTCCAGTTATTGGACGACCCACTTCACCTCCTGAGCCTCTGTCTCATTTTCAGGCAAGCTCTTTCAAAGTAATCTAGGGAACTTTTGGAGTGGTAAGTAACACTGTCAACTACAATATGGGTGTAGGTTTGTCAAAAGTTGATATAAATTACTTGTTCCTGGATGAAATTTCAATTACAGCATGTCATGTCTATTGTTACAGCCCATTCTTTCAGGAAATATTCAACATTCTGATTCCCTACCTTGTTGCATGTCATTTACATTCTTAACAGACTAAAACAACATGCAATTAGCATGAGACAGTGAAGAATCCAAAACATATTTTAAACTTAAGACTCAAAAATCTACCTTGAGAAAAACCTTGTTTTAGCCAGTTCTGTGCCAAAATGTATCACTTTTAAGGATTATTTTTTGATCGAACTCACAGACCCTGCAAAACCTAAATCAGCCTAAAGGCCACCCAAGCTCTCCTACTACTGTATGGCCAGCCTCTCTATTGGCAAGATAAACCCTTAACCTAAACATAAGTATAGTCCTGTCCACAGCAGAAGTTCTTGGTGTTCTTAGAATTAAGGATGGGCTGTCTTTGACAAAAAAAGTTGATTACAAGTATAATGTTAACATCCAAAAAGGCCTGAATCGCAAACATACATCAGAATCCTCTGTATGCATCAATATACTGTAGAGAACAAATTCATGGAATACATGAGCTACACAACTATATAACAGAGATTCTAATGTATAAATAGGTGATGATTTCACACTGTGCAGCTTTGGCAGTGATGCTGAAGCAGGTGAATCATGAGAACACTTAAATTAATCATAGAGGTGACACATGCAGCCATATTTCACATTTGAAAATTAGCTTATCAATAATTCACTGGTATTGAAACAAGACTAAGTGTCCTTCATCTGTGAGACTTCTACAGTAAGTAGGAAAATTATACAAAACTGATTTATACTCTACTGAAGAGTCAGAGTGTGCTATAGCTTACTTTGAAACAGTGTGAGTTCTCCAAATAAACATCCATGTACTGTGATAGTGGAATTTCTAGTTGTTTGGCTGTGCACCCTGTGGCAAAAGGGGCTTTAGGTTTAGTTTGCCAGATGTTGTGTTACATTGCATTAAGCTGTTCAGCTGTTCTTCCAAATATGTTGCAGAAATCCTGGAAACGTCCGTTAAGGAAAGGGATTCACAGAGGCCCTGTTCAGACCTGTGTCTCAAGTGATATGATCACATATCAACTGTATGTTCACACCAGGCATTGAAACATGTCTCCACATAAAGTTGGGGACAAAATTATTAGCCTCCTATGAAAATTTCAAGTACTTTAAGTAAGAGCTGTTAAACACAGGAAAGGTTTTTTAACACAGCATTTTCAAACATCATAGCTTTATTTTGAATGCTTCCAATTGATTTACTTTGCACACAGGAACCAAAAACTACCAGGGTCAAAATTATTAGCCCCCCCTGATGCTAACTCAGTTGTGTATCCTTTTTACTGGATAACAGTGTGCAGTTGTTTCTTTTAGTGACAGTCAGTTGAAGAGGTGGTCCATCAATGTTTCCCAGAAAGCATCTGAATTCATATTGCTAAAAGAATGTGATTACACTTCCCAGTGTAGTCTGTGAGTGATCAGATCACAAATGCATTCTCAGTGCATTGTGGGTAAGTTCACACTGGCCCTAAACAAGATTGTGTCGGTGGCCCCCAAAACACTCCAAGCGCAAACACCAAATCACACACACTGCTTACAACTGAATGAACGAACACTCACATGTTTATATGAACTGAACCCTGGCTGGGACCTTTCTGATCATGTGCCAGTTCTCCCAGTGGTTGTGGCCCTAAACAACTGCATAGAGCCTTTGCAGGAACCGGCCCTGCTTGTACTTATAGCTGACCTTAGACTTAGAGCTTTGTGAGACAAATATTAATCTCAGGTCTGACACACACATACATATACTGTAGCTACCCAGCCTACTTTAACCTAAACCCTATTACAACCCTAATGCAAAAACCAAGTCCAGCATGCTGGTCCCCACAAAGCTGCTGTATGTCAACTATACAGTGGGTTCCCACAAATATAGAGAAACAAAGTCACTTATACACACACAGACACTACTACACAAACATTTCTTGCAAAGACATGTCATGGAAGAGTGTCCCTGATGGAACAACATCCATCCATGGTAAAACAAGCCCTCACAGGGCGATAACAACTTTAAACATTATGTCCTGGCAATCGTGCTCACAAACCACTGAGACCAAAATGTTCATTGTTACAATTCCACTCACGGTTATAGTTGTAACATGGCTGTGTACAGAGCTACAACTGTACTGTACCTGTGATAACACAATGGACACTGAGGGGCTGAGGAGGCGTCATGAAACCCACCTCATAAAGCCCTTCAGTCTTTGCAGTCTAAGTGGAAAAGCTAGATGGCTATTGCCATCACTGCAAACCTGATTGTTGAGGGGTATCTTGAACTAAGATATGGGCTACTTGAGTGACACGAGCAATATGTTGATATGCTTATCCTGCTGATAAGCACAAGTCCAATTTCAGGAATGATGTATTCCTGGAAGACAGACCACTGGTAGGGAGGTTTGCTCTGACACTGAGGGGTGGCAGGTATGCTTTGTACACAACTCACTAAATGTGCAATGATTATCCAGTTCTGAGCGTGCATGTAAGAGCGAGAGAGTGAAGGTGGAAATGAAACTTAGAAAACATTTTTGTTTAACAGCCTGTAACTGTGACTGTAAATTTGATTAGTAAAACTTCAAGTCACAATAAGATGCAATTTCTAATCATGAGATAAACACAGAAATCCTGTACTGTGTCACTGCCAGCTCTTGTATCAACTCTACCCTCAAAATTGGCATATTGTGAGATGGACAGGTGAAAGGGATTGGATAAGAGTGAAGCTATGCAAAATATTGGTCCAGGGATCAGTCCAGCTTTTGATCTCGTGCAAGCAGTCCAGCATCTCCACATTACAATTAATGATGAAGTGTTAATACCAATTTATATTGATAAAATTTAATACGTTTTAGTTTCATCAAACTTCAAAAGACACACAAAGAGTGGATTCAATTATTTCACTGTGTCTTTTTTTTTTGGGGTTTGTTTTATTTTGTGAAATTCTGCATTATTATTACGTTTCTGTATCTGTCTCAGACAGCCCTGGTAAAGCAGCAGGTGCATAAGTGACAAAAAGCCAGTCAGTTCTCCAAACAGTATTTTTTCGTTTCTCTTCTTCCCTCCAACCCCTCAACATTTTTGTGCTGATGGCAAGAGACATTGCATGATGAGGTGAGCTTAAATGATGTGAAAGGCATACGCCCACTCCTAAAAGAGACTGACAGATGTATCTATAAATGACAGTTAATAATAGTGTATTAGAAGCATCTATATTGCCAATATGATGTATTCTATACTACATGTTCTATCTAAAGAATTGTAGCTGTTTTAATAGACTATGATTGGTCTTGTCAGAAAATCAATTGCTCTCCTCACTGGATTGACGGTATTGTTTGAATGGACTTCTCTCACATGGCTGCTATTCATTTTCCTCGCTTTTCCATTCGTAGTTAGACTTTTCCAGGAAATTGATTTGACCTCCTATTTCCAGTGAATTTCTGTTAAACTGGTCATGATTACATAATACATAAGACATAATATGTGGAAAGTCTCTGTGTATGGTCTACACATTGGCAGAAAAAAAATCTCACATTATAACCTTCTTCCATTTTGTCTTATGCTGCTTTTCTGTGTGTCCACTCTGGCTTGGCTGAGTGAAGGGCCATTTTCTGGGGAAGCACTCAGCTGAACAAAATGATCACACACCAACAGACATTGAGAGGAGCTGTTTCTGAAAGGCAAGGACAGCCTATAAATGTATGTGTTCTTGTGTGTGTGTGTTTGTGTGTGCTTCATTATACAAGTGAGTTGATGGACCTCAGGTGTGTGTCTCAAACCTGGGCCACACCACTTACCTCACGTGTGTGTGAATTACCTCACTGAACTGCTGTAGCACATACTCATGTGTCAGCACTGCCAACACTGTTACTGGAGATGCTCCTAACGGCCCTGCCTAAACACTGAGTTTGCATTTGATAATGGCCAGGAATGATAGAATGAGATGTGTTACTGCCTCTCACTTAATGGCTTATAATTGTACTGACACAATATCATTATAGCCTACACCAGATTTCTTTTATAATTATAAAGTGCACCTGAATCCTTCACTTACTTCCTTTTACAAATGCAATTTCCAAATTATCTAAAAACAAAACAAAACAAAACAAACAACTCATATTTCAAGTTTTTTTGTCCTGCCCTCCATTACAAAAACAAGCCCATAGGTCATTTGAGCAGCAGCTGATATAATCCCTCGTTACATTTTGTTGTTAGTTGACATCTAACGGTGGTAGTAATTATGACAGCAGCAGCAGAAGTGTGATGACATAGTATTAGACTGCCAAAATCTCTCTGAGGATAAGTTTGACAATAGATAGATAGATCAGTTGAATGGCCTGAAGGCTCAGAGTTCAGGTTCATGCATTTGGAATTACACAGGTTGCAACCACAATTTAAGTCAGAGTAGTATTTGAGGTGGTGGTCATGGTTAAAGAAGGGTTTTAAGAGATAGGGAATCATTGTAGTCATTGAGTGGGTCCTCATGAGGACAAGTACAAGGATGTGTATGTGTGTATAGACGGGGCCTTTTATCTGTAGAGAAAAGAAACAAATAATGCCTTAATCTCCTGATCAGCCTGCTCTCCCAACTGCCTCAACCCAGCCTCCCTGTCAGAGCTCATGGCTGACTGCCTCCAAAGAACCGGGGCTGTTTGTTTAAATGTAAAGGTAATCAGGCCCAGCATGCCACAGGGATCTACCACGCCAGTGATAGAGAGAGGAGGCAGATGGGTTGATCCCGGGGGAAGGGTACAAGGACAGGCCACATAGCTCCCTGCACCCTCTTTTTACCTGTTAGGTATAGTTATCTCTCTATAGTTATCTCAAGGATTGGTTTGACTACTACAGTTAAGGTATTGGCAGAAAGTAAGATTTCCATGTCTTCTTTTCTTACAAAAAGCATCATACTCTCAAAAATATCAAAGAGAGAAAAGGATATAACACATAGGGCTTTAATTTCATAGACGTGGCGGAAGCGCAGTGCAGCACAGTTGCTCCATGCCAACGGGGCACGTCCAGGTGCACTTTGCAGGTTTCGTGCACCGCAAGTACTCCTCTTCCCCACCTCCATCCCTCCTCTCCTTTTTAAGTGGGGAAAAGAAGAGAGAGAAGGCGTGAATGGGTTTAACACAGCTGATTCAGATCTTCACCAATCAAATGAGCTTCTCTCCTCACCTTTAAATGCGCTGTGAGTGAGGCACACTGCAATTTTGTCATTTTATATTTTGACATGGACAAAGGGGACAGCGACGCCAGACGGCCAAACTTCTCCCAGAAGGAAACTGTTTTGGTCCAAGAGGTACACCTCCACGGGCTGACAAAGCAAAAGTAGTCTGGGAGGAGGTTACTAATATTGTTAATCAGGTTTGTCCTGAGAACTGTTACCCATACATTAAGAAACCTATATTTAAACCCTGTGTAACAAAGATGAGTATTGTGCACAGATGACAACATAAACAAATACCATGCGTAACGGGGATGAAATCTGAAGCACCTCTGCGTAACGGATGCATCGCTAAGCTCGGGGCCTGGCCCTTGTCAGCGAGTGTCTCTCTCTCTTTTCTTTTGAATTTTACGAGATGAGAGAGGCTGAACATATACTCACTATCTGATGCCGAGGCTGTTTGTGGTTGGCTGAGAGATGTGAACTCGTTAGTTTGCATCACAGTTTCAGTTGTGTTAATTCAGTCAAGTTGAGTTTCCATACATGTGCGAACCGCCTTTGATCTGACATCAGATGTCACGGGACAATCCATATAGATCCTCATCCAGATAGCTGCATTGAATAATGGTTGTTGTGAATATTTATTGCATTGAAATGTGTCTATACAGTCACCTCCCTCACCTCGCACAGAGCACAGCCCTCCAAGACCTATCATCCAACCATCTTTTGTTGCTGTTTAAACATCATTGCACACCAAGCAATCAAATCAAACTACAAGAAAAATGTTGAGGAAACGCTGCAAAATTGTCAGATGTCAGGACAGGAAGCCAATTTGAATGTTTGTGTGGCTCAGTTCAGTGTTGATTTACCATCACAGTTTACATTTACTGCTCAGTTACAGTAGCAGGCTACAATAACCTGTGGTTGACCTGCTGTGACTGACTCTGAAAACAGTTTGTCAATCAGAAGAGAAGCACAGAGTCTGTTTTAAGAAGGCAAAGTGCACGCATATGTAAGTAGACATTGTGAAAATACAGGTAAGTTCATGTTATGAACGTGTGGTCCTTAAAGGTCCTTAAAAGATAATTAACTACCAGATGAAATACACTGAAACATAATTGAAATGAGCCTGTTGTTCTCGTACATCATTTTCCTGTTCC
>OMNW01034783.1:0-17947 GCA_900303245.1 Selene dorsalis | reverse complement strand
GAGTGCAAGCCGATCTCTCTCCCCTTTCAATCTTACCCCGCTCACCAGTCTTTCCTTGTGCCCCATCTTACTTCCCTGACTTCCCTCTCTCTCTCTCTCTCTGTCTCTCTCTCTCCCGTCTCTCTCTCTCTCTCTCTCTCTTGCACTTGATGGTCACTCACAAACACGAGGCCTGTCGTCTTTTTGACAGACAAATCTGCACTCATCTCTGCATAGCACGCAAATCAAGGTGCTCTTCATGCTCAGTGGGATAAAGTAAATGACAGAAACATAAAGCGAGGAAGAGGATGTGATTTACCTTTATGAGTGGCAGCGTGCATGAAGCCCTGGCAGTATTTGTTGCGTTAACCCCTGGACTGGAAAGGATGTGTGGAAAATTGTTCTACAGGCTTGACATCCTCTCTGACAACTAACTTAAGCGGCCATTTGCCCTGAAAAGGATTACTGAAGTCTTCAAATGAATCATCATGCAAGTGAAAAACCACACTCACTCATATCAAGAGTGTACTATCCACACACAAAACAGCCTAGAATATAATAAATATCTGCAAAAGGAAAATTAGCCTCCCACTCTGCCACACATACACACCCACAAATCCATCAGTGGACTGTTTCTCCTTGAAATATGTGAACAAACAGCTGGTAAAGCATCCCGAGCCTGTATGAAAACTGGCCATATGCACTCTATTTGTGCTGTATAAAAATGGATGAGTTTATGTGCGAGTTAGATTAGTTTGTAGAGGGTGATCATGTGTTAGGTTTAAATGAGTGCTGTCAGATGTAAGACAGATGTAAAAAGAAAAAAACTAAAGAAAAGAAAAAACATGTGCAACACAGCTTCCAACAGTTCACTGTTTCAAACACTTCCTTTCCAAAAACCACTTCCTTCTAAAAACACTTCCCTAACTGTATTCATGATTTCATTATTCAGTATAAAGGATATAATGCAGAGGAACAGACTCTCGTATTCCCTCCAAAATTGGAGAAAACACTTCAGTAAAAAGGAACTTTTTTAGAATTGGGCCCAGCTCTGAATCTATGTAGGAGAAAGTAATAAATGGAGGCTGAGGTGAGTAAAATATTGACTGCTTCCCATTTAACCTTCTCACTTTATCCATCTTTTCTCTCTTTCTCCCTAAATCCCTCCATCCCTCCCTATAGGCTCAGGGTCTTAGTGTCAGGCAGAATTCTCTTTGAGGCCTGCGCCTGTCATCCAGCCACCACTCAGCTCAGTAACCACTAGATTCAATTACACTACAGGAGAGACCAGGAGAGATGATGTGAAATCATTATGGGATAAATCCTACTTCTTTAAGACAGCTTGCGTATTTCTGTGTTTTGCGTCTCAAAGACGTATGGTGACTGCTGAATTACGTTGCAAATATTTGATGACTCTAATTCCAAAACTAAATGTTTTCACAACAAATGAGACTTTTTTTTAAATGTTGGGTTCCCACATAACTTAGCAAATGCAAGGATAATTGTCCATATACTGTAGGTGCTGCTTTAGAGCCGAAATATTTGTTGTCACCTCTTAAACAAATTACCTTTGGATGCTGTAACCTGCTAAAATACAGGTCAGAGGGCGATAAAAGATTTTAGCTTTCAGAAGTGAACAAAGGCAAAGAAGAAAGGACCATAACAGATTCATCTATGTTCCACCTGACAGCGACAGAGGGCACATCAAATAGCAGGTGCCTCTGTTTCGCTGCCAGAGCCTGCATAAAGCACTAAACAGCTCATTCACAGGCATAATAGGAGCTCTCAAACACCCTCTGCCAATATTATCTATGAGTGCAAAATTGTTTGGAGGAAGTAGTAGCCAAAAGTTAGAGACTAACATGATGCTGGCTTGAATATCTCCCCACAAAAACTGTTATCATAGTGCTTATAAGCAATGGATGTGGGTGTGTTACCCAAACAGACAATTACCCAACTGACAAAAGTCACAGTTAATGAAAAATGTACTGAGACTGCAAGGCAAAAATCATTTTACTGAATGTCAGTTATTAGCCTAAACAACCATATGTTTCTGTTGGATTCCTGTTCCAGTGCTTCTGTTGAGGAATCTTAAAGACAAAGCAAACTACAGAAACCATTCGTCTCTCTGACCACACTGACTTTTTTTCTTCGGATGTTTGACTTTCACCAAAGGGGTTTCCACCACAGGCAGCCCTATTCTATAACACCAGCCATAGTTCATCAGAGCTTACTGTAGGTTAGAGAGGGACATTGAGATATGGCTGATAGAAAATAGAGGCTGAGGAGGGATTTGCTCACCTGCCTGGCATACCTGAGAGACAGTCAACAGATAAAGTTTGGATATCTATCACTTGGAGCCTCTTGCCTGTCAAAGCTACCTTGCCTGTCTGCCTACAGCACTGGTCTAAAGCCTGCAGTACGATCTTGTGTGCATCATTATTGTGTTATCGAAGGCAGGATTGCACTGCACTGCATTTACCGTATAGGTAGACATTGGCAAGAGGATGAAAAGAGATAGAATTCAAATTCTGAAATATGAGGATGGACTCAGGGAAAAAGAACTAACTTGTCTAAGGTCACATGAAACCAAGTACAGTATAAACCAAGATTAAACTCATACCAGACTAAAGATTATGTAATAATAACAAAAATCTGTTTTTGTGTGTAGGACAGAGGCGAGCTGGAGGGACTGAGCAAGAGAAAGCAGTTTGTGGTCAGGGGCAGCTTATGAAACTGTAGCACATGGCACACACTGGGCACAGTTAGACAAGTAGTGTTGGCTTTTGATACTATCACAGTGGCGCTGACAGAGAGACCAACTCCCAGTGGGGGAGTTGGTCAGCTGGGGGCCAGGCAGCTAGGGGAGGTGTGCGGGAGTGTTTTTGGGGAGGGTTGTCTTTAACCATAGACAGTCCCACAGTGGCCTGGGCAGCAGCTCTGTACTACACAGATGCACACTTCGCAAAACATTTTGAGTTTGTCAATAGAGAGCGTGCTGTATGGAGGACTACCTGTCGCGCTTAGGGAATGTGAAAAACACCTCTCAGTATTCCAATAATGGATTTGGATTGCAGCCCATCTGCCGTTCTATCAAAACATTATTTCTGGTGATAGTCGACACTCTTTGTATCCAGTCTCTGCTGCTGGCTGCTTGAGAGTGTGGATGCTGTAAATCTGGCCAGCTCATTAGCACTGACAGAGGGAATGCTAGCAGCCCACCTGCTCCCTTTCACCCTCTTTATGGCTCTACAAATTAAAACGACATTTACACACACACTCCCCCTGCTCTCCTGACTACACTGCTCACCTTGCCACTCACACTGCTTCATCTGCTCACCGCTGAGCTGCATCAGGCCCAACTCAATATAACTCCTCCCCTAACTATTCTTTTGTTTCAACAGCCCTTGAGCTCTTTGTGTTGTTTTCCTTTGGGTTCTGTCAGTCTGTTTTAAGTTCCGTGCCACTGCCTGTGTTCAATCTCATCATTAGATGTTTGTTTCAATCTCAACATTTGAATCCTTTGTCTTTCTCTCATCATTCCTCTTTTACTTTTACTACTGTGTCATCGTTCACATCTGCCACCCTTTCCCATCTTTTTCTCTGTACACTGCAGCTCAGCAGGACTATCTAGCAGCACTGATGGTCCTCTAACCACCAGTTATGCTGGCATGTCCAGTGAGTGGCAGCATGATGGAGTGATGTCGCAGTATGTTTGCTTTGCCCGCTAGAGGTCAGTTACTGTCACAAAGGTAATGAGGCCATAAAAATGCAGGTAACGAAAGTTGTGTGCAAACAAGATAAGGTGAAGGAAGGAGGAGGACAGGAGAAAGAAACTCACAAATTCACAAACCTCCCACAGGCTTGAAGTGGAAGAGGTGGAAAGCTTTAATGAAGAGCTTTCTTGTACAGATTGGACTGTGTGCTGCATCTTTATTCCGACAGAGTCATAAAAAAAATATGAATGAATTTGCAATGTCTCATTTATCAAGTGAGGCACATAAACACATAAGTTCATGGAGATTTGTGATGAAACACATCCCACCCACATTAGTCTCTTGCTGTGCTCACATTCATAAGGTTTCGTATTTTATTATGACTAAGTTTTGTCTCAAATGTTAAGGCTACAGCTATCTCCAGTGTAAAGAAACACTGACTGCAAATTAGACTCACTGCTGTGTCTAGTGTTTAAGGGAATCTGATCTATTGCGACATCCCATTGCCTCAAATAAAAAAGCTTAAATTTAGTAAGCACTAGGATGGAAAGACTAACATAAGCAGTAATTCACTGAGTGATGCAAGGGAACCAACAATACGTGAGCGACTGAGGGTCAGGCACAATTCTGTTTAATGGCTTTCCAGAGGCTAAACTGAAGCCTATTGTTTGCAGTGGCTGGAAAGACTGTATGTGGACTGAAAGTGAGTCCCACACAACTGAGCAGTGGTTGCACTGGCCTGAGAGAACCTTCCCTGGTGGGTAGTCTAAACAGCCTCGTCCCAGCAGTCCTTCTTTCTCCCGTTTATGTGCCTGACTTTATGGATTGGGGAGAGAAAAAGCGAGTGGCTTTGAAGATTTGGTGAAGACTCAGAAAAGGGGTATGTGCTCAATATAAACACAACAAAAATATGTGGATGTGTGTGTGTTTGCGTGTGTGGATTTCAGCCCCTGTTTGAAGTCCTCCACTCTATTCTGGCAATTACTTCATATCAAGGATTAGATGAGGGAGAGGGCAAAGACGAGAGAACGATGGAAAGAAGTGAGAGCTGAGGAGGGAGGTAGCAGATTCAGAGAGAGGACAGAGAAGTGAGAGAAACTGAGAGGAGAAAAGAGATTGAGGTCTCTACTGCAGTGAGTGTTTTTCTTCTCTATAAAAGTAGGTTGTGCACACTCTTTAACCATGAGCAGGAATGTAGCACCTCAAATCATGGGAAGATCACAGGTGCCAGAAAAAAAAAGCCATTTCCAGGACAGAGAAGCACTATGAATCGTTCATCATCACCACATGCAGCCAACAAGATGTTACTGTATGAATTTTATACATGCTGTCATATTCTTTAAATTCTAGGTACACACCTTTGCTGCCCTTTAGTAGATATGTGTGAGGCAAATGTGTTTTCCTGCTAGTGTAGCTTCATTGCTTTAGTGTTCATAAAACAACAACTGTCCTATTTATCATGAATTTTTCTTACATTTGGATTCTCTGAAGAAAGCAAACAATAACCCCCTACTCATGTTACTGTATGGTTTAAAAGAGTTAAAGAAGTGTAGATTATCCTTACCTCCGGGATATGGACGGTGTAGGGCTGCCCATGGAAGGTCGGTGCATTATCATTCACGTCTCCAATCTGGATGTTTACTGTGTCTTTCACCACCTAAGGGAGGAAACACCTGGGTAGAAATGTTCCACAGCCACCTCCACTTTTTACTTGACAGAGCACTGTAGTTTCTGAAAATGTGTATTAGCCACACCAAGCCGAGATTCAGAGTGAAAGAAAACAGGACAAGTGTGTGACAGATTACCCGCAGGGGAGTGTAGGTTGAACGTCAGTGTGTTTCAGCAACTAAACTGTTTGGAGTGAGACAGGTGTCAGGATGATTATATGTGAGAAAGAGAGAAATAAGGGTGAGAATTAAAGCGAGAGACTGAAAGAGAGATGGATTGAGAGAGTAGGTCTCTATGTGTTATGTGGCCCGGCTGTGTCCAGGTATCAGCCTGTGACAGGAGGTGTCATAACTGTGATCACAGTGCAAATCTGTTTCTTACCTCTTGAATGTCACTCACGTAGAATTCGACCTGCATCTCTGACTTGGTCTGGTGGAGACAGAGACACGCATCAGCACCAACTTTACATGAACATGCAGTGCAAAGGAGCAGGGCAGAAAAGCAAGGAAAGACAGAAATGCCACTCACAGACCTTTCTTCTTCTTCTTGCTCCTATAATATTGCATTTTCGCAGCTCTTTCATCCTTGGATAATTTACATTCTGTCTTATTTTCAAAATTGTCTTGAGTGTCTTTCCTTGCGCACAATGCATTTTCTTTCATAACGTGTATAAAGTGTGTGCAGTGGTTTGTCAGTATGTGTGCTAGTCCAGTGTCCTCACCTCACGGTCGAGCTGCTGTCGAAGCCACACTACGCCAGTGTCTTGGTTCACTGAAAAATACTTCATGGCCTCTTCTCCTGAAACCCCATACACGAGGGGTTCCCCTTCAGGATCAGTTGCCTTTAGCTGGGCCACTGATGAACCTGCCAGATAAGAGTCAAAGGTCACAGGTTACACAGGGTTACAGGCCAGGGTGTGTCACAAACAGATAACATATTGAAAAAGCCATTATTCCTACAAGCAATAAGAAAGGATCTGTTAACATTTTTTTTTAATTTGTGCCACTAGTTTATTCCTAGATTTCTTTTTAGATGACAGGCCTCTGTTACCCAGAATTCATTTGTCATGTAAGTCAGTGATGGTCGCCATTAAATACACACATATGAATGAGATAACATCTTGATCTTAAGAAACATTAAAGAACGATGATGTCAGAAGCTTTGACTTAAGTCTCTCAGCCAAGTTACTTTTCATGAACACTGTCATTTAGACAGGGCAGGGAGAATTAAGAAAAGAGAAATATCCTGACGCCATCGACATCAACATAAAAGGATGACACCAGGGTCCAAGGGCAGACCTTTAAGTTGAGTTTCAAGGCAGCACAAATCACACTAGCATGTGTAAAGACAGAGGGGGAGATGGTTTTTAACTGGAGCTGCAGTGGTTCAAAAGTTTCACACACTAGACACCAGAGCTCAGACAGGCGGGCTAATCAAAGGCAGAGGTGAAGTGCCGTCAGACTGGCTAAACCACCATGCTGGACAGGTGTTGAAAAAGGGCACGGCTGAGGTGAGCAGAGCCACAGAGGACAGCATCAGGAGCCAGCAACCCACAGGGACAAGGCTCATTACTGGCCAGGGTAAAACTGTTGGAGAAGGGTATTGTAACATGCAGAGAGGAGGGTATGCTGTGATCAGTCACACACAATGGATGTTATGAATATGAATTAGGGTCTCTTTTCTATTCACACAGGACACAACACAACATTCAAATGGGTCAAATGTGTACGTATGTACATGTGTAGATATATTGTCATTTTGAGAAGAGTTCACTCTTTGTTCACAGGTACCAGACTTCCTTGTTGTTAGCTGCACTTCTTTTTATTTTAAGAAAAAAAAAGAAGTAACGACCAAATTCAAATCTGGTCCCTACATCCTCCCAATCTGTGACGGTGTGCGAGTCTATGGAGGGTCTCTTACTTACTCACTAAGGTGAGGAAATAAAAATACACCAACAAGCTTTGGGACGCCCTTGCCTTCCTCTGATGGAAATAGTTAAATATCTGTTTGAGCTGGGGCAAATTATGATTCAGCTTTTGGAAACAACCACACTTCATTTAATCCATCCTGGTGTAAAGTTTGTGGTTTGTGTGTTTGTGTGGTTTATTAGCCTGCACTAATGCAGACGCAGTGTTGGAGTGTTTAATAATCTATTTGTGCAAACAAGTGGAGTGGTGTAAGAGTGGATGGGGAGGATGTAAAGGCCAGACTGGACCTGAGCCAAAGACTTCTAGTATGGGAACTGTCCATGGTGCTGAACTTTCCTGGATTCCCTGAAGACAGCTCAAAACATAATAACATGCTTATCACAAAATGTTAGTCACAACACTAGTTGTTAATACAGAGCTGGGTTTGTTCAAGTTATGCTGCTTTCCTCCCATGCTCACAGGACACAGGACTTGGAAAGTCTCACTTATCGATGTGCAAATGATTCACAATACAAAGGCACTTCAAAACTATGGTGACACCTGTATTTCCAGAGGTGTGAATGTGAATATGATTATATGTGTCTGTCTGTGTGTGTGCCCTGTGGTGGTGACCTCAAGCAATGCATGGTGGGATAGGCTTCAAAGCTACCTTTCACCCTCGATAGAAATAAGAAGGTATTGAAGATGAGCACATGCATAAAAAAGTACTGACACAGATCACACACACATGCAGCAGCAGCGTGTACACACACATACTCCTCCTCTCTCCCTCCCTGCAAGGATTTGACCAGACAATAGAGGTGAAGCGAAGCTAAATCAAGCCTATCACTTGCTCACCAAACTGCTTAACACAACGACCAATTAGGCTTCACAATCACACACCCCTCTCGTTTTATTAATACACCCCATTTTCCTATGAAAGGGTGGCAAAAATGACTAATTAATATAACGATTTATGAACCCCTCTCATTGCGTCTAATGAGATTTATGCAAATTCAGCTGCTTTCAATATGAGTTATAATTTGGTTGAAGACGGTGCAAATTAAGCATTTTACCTCATAGTCATCAATAATAACTGATTTTTTTCCTCTCCTCCTTCCGGCCCTCTCGACTGTGGAGGAATTGTCTGCTCCATGCGGGTAGACATGTATCCGAGTGAAGGATAACAAACTGTCATTTGAGACTAAGACTATGTATGAGAGCCATGGTCTTGTGGAAGATTAAACTCCTACTTTGGAAAAGAGAGACAAACTACGACCAACCCATTAAGCATATGGGTGAGATTCTCTGCTCAGATAAAGAAAAATGATGCAGTATGGAGAGCTGGCACCCGTGCTGGACTGGACGTTACACCTTCACTGAACCAGAGTGCAATACTTAGTTATAGATCTGGTACTGCACTATATATGAATTCACTTAAATTTTCTCACACTACATCTGTTTTATTAGGTTTCTTTCTATTGACTGCTTTTTCAGCCTGTCCTTATTAACTGAGTAATTAGGTAAAAGAAGGAAAATTTACTTTGTCCTTAAAAATGGAAACGTCTGAGATATGAAACAATCATGGCATTACCATTTGCAAACAATGAATGTGTATTTTGGTGGATTTCTCAAGTGCAAAACTGTGCAAATATAGAAAAAAAGATGGAACTTACTGCTAACAGCATTATGATATTTGAATGTCAGGTTAAAACTGCGGGTTTAAATCTGGTTTGGACTCTGCAGCAGTTCAGGCTTCAACATTCGTGTGCTTGTGTGACTCATTTTGGTGTGCTTGTGTGACTCATTTTGTTTTTTTATCTGAATTTTGTATGAATGAAAAATTTATCATCAATTTATTTTAGGTTAAGGCTCAATTTATTCTTTGATTAAAAGTGTGATTAAGGTTTTAGATTTAGTTTTGGGCTTTGCAGGAGATTTAAGATTAGATCAAAGGTAAGAGCACAAAGTGTTGAGGGTCAGGGTTCAGTGAGAACATTAGTAATCACAAACATTCCTCACAAATAGTGTGTGTGGGTGCAATGTAGGTAGTCTTCTCATGCTTATCTGTAACTCTGTGGCACCAAGCCCTTTCCCCTGACAAATGATGCTATTTAGCAGCAAGTGATGCCAGTATTACTGTTATGAATGATACAGTGCACATTAACACTGCCCCTCCCCCTCTCCTCTACTCTGCAACACTGCTCTTATGACAAGAGCGATGGGCTGCAGGAATCATCTCTCCGCCTCACCTTTCTCTCTCCTATTGTCCTCTGAACCTCTTATCCTCTCCAGAAACTTAAATATTGAGCCCCAGAATTTCTGTCCCTATGCAGACACTAAGGCCAAACCAGAACAACCAAAGCAGAGCAAGCTACAACAGAACATGGTCAGAGGATCTGGGGACCTCAACCAGAACGCTTGCCTATCATCCTGATGGGTTTGGAGATACATGCGTCCTGTGGTTTAAAATAAAAGGTGAGAGAAAGCCCTAAGAGACTCGATCTGGACAGCAGAATATGCAGTTCTATTTAGTAATTTGCCGCAGCCTAAAGTAGCACCGCTTCCATAAGTTACATATACATTTAACATTAATCAAATACATTTGACAGAAGTAAATTTCCTCCGGAGTTAAAGTGCTCTCACACTTTTGGGCCTCAATTTACGTGTAGTTTGTCAAAGAGGTTTAGATTTGGAGGCTAAATAATGGCAAAGTGAGGAAAAAATACAGTACTGGTAGTATTTTGATTTAAATTGTTAGAGGTGTAGATGGGGAAATGGGTGAGACAAAAGTGTGTTAAGGAGGCATAGCAGAATGACAGTTTAAGAAGTGAACATAACAAATACACTCCATTACCATAATCACTCCTCTGAAAGTTAGCACATGACTTCTGCATTAAGACAAAGCATTGCTGATTTACTGTGGCAATGGTGAAAAATGCGCTGCCGTAAAATACACAAAATGACAAAGCCTGGAGAGACAGAAGACTGAAAGGGAGGAGGAGGAGAGGGAGAAAACTAGGACGACTTGCTAACCTATACACAGCTGGAGCACCATGTTTTACTCAGCCCAACCTTTTAGGAAAGGCAAGGGGACCAGTGAGGACGCTAAATCAGCCGCAGGAGGACATCAATCCCTGCAGGATCAATAGGAGTTGTGCGTGTTAGACGAGGACTAGGCTTGGCCCTGCCCTGGGGCCTCGGGCTTGAGAAAGAAAAGGGGCTGTAGGCCAAAGCCCTGTTCATTATGTTGGTGACATCTCCAGACCTCTCGTTCATCTGGTGCTGATTCAGTGAGACAGGCATTGTCAGGACTGCAATTTCAGGCATGTTGTGAATTATAGCTTCACATTTTATGGTACACAGAGGCTAAATGAGTGTATGGGTGTATGGCCAATGTTCAGTATGCTGTGTGCCAAAGCATTGGCAGACAAAAGAAAAGAAAGATGAAGCCACCTCAAGACAAAACCTGACTAGGCAGGGTAGAGAGAATTTTGATCTTCACCTGCTCTGTATAAATACTTGATGAATTGTCTTCAGGCAGGGCTCAAGCCCCAGGATTGAAGTCGTGCAATCAGTGGGCTGATGAGTCAGTACGATGCCACTCATGTTACCACACTTTCTATCTGCTGACAGTGAGAGCCTTCAAACACATCAGCAATGCCAAGCTGAGGCCATGCTGCCTCACATCAATCACGCCAAAAGAAATTTACACAGGAAAATACTATCTTCAGCTAGCTGGCAGTGTGAGCTCCTTCGATGGCGACTGAATTTTGTTACCTACTTTAGAGTGTAACATTTGTCACTTCATGGATTAGCACATTTGCTCTCTGTTGAAAAGTGGTAATGAAAGGCCTTTATATCATATAGATGAGTTGTGATTATGAGACTGTGACTATAAGCTACAGTGTTGTATATTCGTCAGCATCACATCCCTGAGGTCTGGGACGACAGGCACAGAGCATGAAAACTAACCAGCCCTGCTAATTGACTGTGCGCAACTGCAACAAAATAGGTCAGTTTTGTGCACACCCCTATTACAGACAGTGTGTTGGTATCTCTTTGACTCCATGCACTGAAAGATCGATAGTCATAAACTGGTAAACAGGGAAGCACAGTCATGCAGAAATACCACTTTACTTCTGTCAGAATGAGAAACAGGAATTTAGCTGTTAACAGTGGTCATTTCAATGAAAACACCCAAATATGAACACCAGGTTTAACTTGAGGTATTAAGATACAAGGCAGGAGTGAATTTGCCCATTAATGGCTGAAGAGTGGAACTATATGTTGTATATTTGTATTGATCAGAGTAGCTGCGAGTCAAAATCCACCGCAGTCATACCAGTGTAGACCCCAACAGTTTCAGTCAATGTGCCTCATACCAAGCACTTTGGGGGTAATTTACGAGTCAGATTCCATCAGGGATTTAAGTCACTCTCTCAGGCTCATCCTTTTAAGAGATCTCTTGGGGGCCACATGCATTAACTTGCACCCTCACTTCCAGTCAAACACACAATAAATTAAACTTTATTCTCTTCCTGTAGAAATAAGATGGAAATGAGCAAAATCATCTCATTTCTGCCTTCTCTGCCTACGGTGCTGTATGTTGTGTTAATGTCTAGAGGACCTGATTGCTTCTGGGAAGCCAGTTGGACGTGGAAATAAACCTAGCAGATCCACCTGGAATGACAATGGTGTGGTGGCCACAAACTGAGCGCTAGGACCCCGATTTCCATACAAAGAGGGGTGTATGTGTTCAGGGGGCATCTTTAATAGCTGAAAAGAGGATGCATGCAGATAGTTTATTTCTCTGTAGAATGACGGCAGCCACCGAGAGTGACAGAAAGGCTTTTTCCCCAGGGAGGTCAGTTAGACAGGTAGCAATAAAAATAGATGGAAGGAAAGAAAAGCTCTGTTTACCATATTGTGCCACAAATAAACAAATGCAAACATACGCATACACTCAAAATGGCAAATGAGAACAATTTACTGAATAAATAATGGGGCCAAATAACAATTACAGACTTCAAAGGAGGTTTTATTTGTCTGTTACAAAAAACTAACTTATCACACTGAAATCCTTACATTTAATGGTTCCTTTTGAAACAACACATTTACCATATTCAGTCTCATTTTCCTCTCATTTACCCTTTCTCAATTTTTCACTGGCCTTCTCTCCTTTGTGTACGTGTATGTGTGTGTACTGTATGTGTGTGTGTGACATCAATAACTGTGATGGGAAAGTGAACCGAAGACAAATAGTGCCTGGAGTCTGGCTTTAAGTGACTCCTGTGTTTCAACAACACACACCACAAGAGTCCTTGGGAGGCTGTGTATTAATCCAACAGATTTATGACTAAATCTGTCACGGATGGGAGGAGAACACCCTCTGTCTTTCCTTTAGCCATTCCTGAGAGACACACACACCTCCCTGACCACACACCATTTGCGAGTGTTTGCGTGTGCGTGTACATAGCATTCAAGTAAAGCAGAAAATACCTGTATATTCATGAATCTTGCAAGCACACAGTCTGAAAAATGCTGATACTTTTTAGCAAACAGACACACAGACTTGTAATCAATACACATCTTATGAAGGCCATCATGTATGAACAATCTCAACCAATACGTCTAAGCCATTTCGGAAATCCGCAAAGAAAACCTTGAGCTGAGTCAACTTTTCTTGATGTCAGTGAAAAAGAGTAGATCTACTACATATGGTTGTATTCAAAAGAAACTAGGCTGCGGTTCATGGTGCGACTGAAAAAGCCCAAACTGGAGGAGCAAAATGTTGAAAACAAATTGGTTTATGTACCTGAGACTTAAAATCAAAAACCTCACTGTGCTTTAACCTGTGGAAAAGAGAGAACAAAGTGGAGACTGCAGGCTGTCTTGTTTTGTTCTCTAAGCTGGCAGAGAGGAGGCACCTAGGGATTTCTAAGAAGCTGTACAATGATGTTTGTCATCAGAAACTGTATAATGAATGAACGTGGAATGTATTTTAAAGGCAAAGTCGAAAAAAATACATAGACTAGACTATTAGGAGATTACATTGTGTGCACCTCTACAGTTGGTTATCGAGGTATATTTGAAGTTGACTTTGCTGTCCAGATATGAATCAGTGATTTGCTCTGAATCCAATGAGAGCGATTCAGCTCAGTCTTAAGTGAATTGAGGAGGATGAGGAGGCGTGTGATTGGATGTCCGACCCGGGATCGGCTTTCTAATACACCCAAATGGTGAAATGATGAAAACACTGAGTGACAAGGCTGTGACTAACCAATTACATTGCGAAAGTCGGATGGACAGTGAAGGACATTAGTGGACAGTCATCCCACGCATTGGTGAGGAGAAGCAGACCTGTCACTGCGTATTCACACGCAGCTCTGTTCGCCCTCCGATCACACAGGAAAGCTCTTTGCTCTTGCTATTTCCTATTCCAGCCCATCACACGCTTGCTGTTCCCCCACTCTCTCTCTTTGGTTTTTGTCATCCTCTCGTCACGCTCCGTCCTGCTTGTGGAGGCCAGACAGAGGGACACAGGCAGCACTGATAGGAGTGGACAGGTGGCTGTGTGCTTCTGAGGCTTCTGGAGTGACGGCTGAGCCAGTCTGGCCTGTCGTTGTCACAAAAGCAAACGCCTGCCCCAAACACACTCGCAGTCACCAAACCGTGCCACTTCTGCCAACACGGTGAAGTGTCCATCAGCACTGTCACTTTATAATGCCTGCCCAATTCTTTCCTTTTCTTTCTGTCTTTATGCCATGCTCTTTCCATCTGCTTTAGCTGCTCACCTTAGTTTTCAATCCTGTTCTTATTCTGTTTTTGCCTCTATCTCTCGCCCCACCTATACACTGCCTCTGTCTGACACTGGCCCTCCGCTGACCTCACCACGGCTGACTATTACCCGAGAGTGAGCTAAATCATGGCCGGGTAATGGAACATGCCACCTTCATTGTGAAGCCCCCTCCAAACACCACCACCAGCATGCACACGCACACGCGTGCATACACACACACACAAACACACACACTTACTAAAACAAAAGCCTCTCCCTTTTGGCCTTTTCCTTTCTCTCTCCCGTTTACATGTTTATCATTTGGCCCTGTGTTGCTGAAATCTAAAGCTGGTGTTGTTTCTGTCGACCCTCCGGATGTGGATGTGGATGTGTATGTGGATGTGTATGTGGATGTGGATGTGGATGTGGATGTGGATGGGGATGCTGGGGAATGGCAGGCACTGGGGTCAAGAATGAGGCTTTGGTAACTCTGAGTTGACCTCCATCCCTGGCTGTCATTGACAGCAGGAATGTAGAGTATTACCTCAGAAATCAAATGCTCCTTTTCTTGACAAATATAGCTATACCAAATATGTGAAAGCTCAGAGAATCAGCAGTGGTTTCCCTGTTTTGGACAAACAGCTCATAAAGAGGAAAAGGGCATAGATGTATTCTCAAGGTATAGGAGCAGTTTAATGGTGACTATACTCAGATTCATCTTCTGTTTTTCTATTGGTCAGGCTTGTTATTTCTGTCACTAGTATTGCTTCAGCTTATTGCCTGACATTCATTTACTTTTTCACCACATTTGTCAGACAAACCTTGGCTACCAGTATTACATCAAAATAATGTGTTTAAATATATTCTAATCATGGTTATTTTTCCTGCTCCTTTCCCTTCTCTGTCCTCCACCTTTCTGCCTCCTATTTAGTCATTTATTGTTTCTCACACCTCCACTCCCAAAGCTCTTTTGTACTTGCATACTCCTTTTCAGGCATGCACAGAAATCCTACACAATACACTGCCCTGCCCTTTCTCTAATACACACAAATCTAATATATACATACATTGTTTGTCAAATCCGGTGCATGTTTAGCCCTGTTATATTCAAGCTGTCATTTCAATGCATTATGGCCCATTGCCTCTCTTTTATGTTTCTTCCCACTTAATAAAAAAACTGACTCCTCACAAGGTTTTAAAAGACATGATAACATTCATTAAATGTTATCCACACAACTCAGACAGTGAATAGGCACGGTAATGTACTGTATATACAGTACAATTTCATTTTCAGTGATAATACCAGCCACTTTCTATTCAGAGAATATTTGTCATCCTCACTGAGTACCAGACAGAGGAAACAACAGCCAATTCAGTTTCTCATCGAAGGACTATAGCTTGTGGGCCATTCCATTGTTTCAGTATTTTAATATACCCATAACACTGCATGTGTGTTGGCTAGTTTGTAAACTGAAACCTCTATAAGAGAAAAAATAAATACATATTGAATTAACAAAGGTGTATCTGCTGAGTAAAACCTCATCTTATTTTCCAAAGCTTCTGATACAAACAACTTAGCTACCGAAAGCAGCTACCACTGCTGAATACTGAACTCAATGTAGAAGGTATGCGAGGTGATTCAATTGAAACAAAATATTTGCTCTCTCATGGAGGACATTTAAATGTGTCCAAGGACAGAAAGCACAGGCGTCACTAACAACATTAAAGGTAGCTCTGTTCACTTTGTGAGTGTCAGTAAACCAGCAGGTGCAATGTGAATGCCTTGTTACTGGCACATGTACTGTACAATTAATAAGGGTAATTATTAGATTTTTAGATTTGTCATTGATGTTGTTAAGTGTTTTCAGAAAAGGAAAAATATCCACTGTGAGAAAGGACTGTGTGACCTTTCAGGACCACAAAAACTTTTGCTATAAACACAAAACAACATTTATACTGAGAGGAAAAACTCACCCTAGAAAGTCAACTGGAAAGAAGTGGAAGTACATAGAGGTCAGTATAATATTTATTCCATACAGCTACAAGAACTATTTCAGAAATCATTTATATAACTTGAGATTTATTTGTTGTTGTTGTTGTTGTTTGTTTGTTTGGTTATTTTGTTATCTTTTCTGTAGTTTGATGAAAAGGTGCTTGATGGAGACTTGCATGTTTCTATGCTTGCTGAGATAAGACTTAGTCCTTTTCTCTGGAAATACTGAAAACAATGCAAATATGGTCAAATACTCACTTCAGTCCCAATCAGCCAGTGGTGGCATGTACTGAATGAAATTAACACTGCAAGTAGCATCAGGACTTCATATGTACCATAGTTAATACTGTTAAAAGCATTTTTGGGCCATGTGGAAATTTCAATAAAAGTTTTTTTGTTTTTTGTTTTTTTTTGTCTCTGGTCCTTGTTCAGCAGCACTTTGTTCCTGTATTGCTTGTACTCTGGTTTGTTTTAAACTCTGTCAAAGAGTGAAAAGAAAAGAAAAATGGGGGGGAATGTCCAGCTTTGATTTATTTGAATTGACAGGATGAACACTGTTGTTTTTCCAACAACCAGTTCTCAAATAGCAGATGCTGTAGAATCACACAGGGACAGCACATACAACACCAAATGGTTATTACAATCACCTTGTTAAATGTTCCTCAAACATCTTTGCTTTTAAACAGACTTGCAACAAGCTAGAAGCAAAGTTGAGTGTCCTCACAGTAAGATCCCCTTGCCCCTGACAAGTGGGCATAGTCCAACATCAAGACCCTGCTACATTTCATCTGATTTTTTTTCTTGTTTTGCATTCAGTGTGCTGTGGAATGCAATTTACTCAGCTATATTTGTAATAGTGTTTTCCCCACCAGTCCATATGGTGTAGCAGTTGTAAAATTGCACTGTGTTGCAGAAGCCACACTAGCATGTCTGATCCTGGTCAGGTCCAGCTCAACTCAGTGTAGGCAAATGAGGCCAAGGCCAGCTGGACTTTATCTATCTATATGGGCAGAGTCACTAGTGCATCTCTATCTTCCTCATCTCTGTCTTGCTCTCTTATGTCCATCTGCTATGAAGCCCCCTTTCACCGTCATCTCCCCCTCTGCCAATACCTATTCCCATCTCTATGTGTGTATCAGTTCTACTTTCACATCCACATTTTCTGCCAGCTCCCTATTCCTACACCCTGCTTCTTTCCTTCCATCCACACCCCACTCCTTCTCTCAATCGCACTCTCCTCCAATATATCCTCTGCCCCTCTCCTTCCTCCCATCGTCTAGCCCTTTTCTTCTGCGTTCTCACAACTACCAGAACTGAACCACTGCTTCCCATGAGACTGACGGGTAACAGCAGGATCAGAGACAGAGAGAAGGAGACACAGAGGTAAAGACAAAAAAAAGACAGGGAGGACAGACGTGAAAAAGAGGGGTGGGATGATAATTGTCCAAAAAGCTTGGCTGAAAATGTGCTAAAGCTGACCAGCAGAGGACTGCAATGCAGACATGCCAGAGTCTGTCTGAAGTGTGTGTGTCTGTGTGTGTGTGTAAGACAGAAAGAGAGAGAGGGTAAGTGAGTTAAAGTGGTGTGTGTGTGTGTGTGTGGGTGTGCGCGCGCGTGTGTGTCCAGATTGTTTGCTACGCTCCTGTCTAAATCTGATGACCGGCTGCCGCCATTACAGCTTTTTTCATTCTGTAACACGCCACACTTGTTTTATGGATTATAAATGAACTCGTTATCTGTAGTGCTCATTAGCTTCAGGTTCTAATTAGCCAAAATTAATATTGTTTCCTGACAAAGACATTGGCACTGGCAAATTGGCAATTGACCTCCTTGGTCAATCTGGAGAGAGGGACACAGTGACAAGGGGAGACAAAAACAGTTGAGGTGAATAGGAGAGCTGGGC
>OMNW01034781.1:76117-94273 GCA_900303245.1 Selene dorsalis | reverse complement strand
ACACACCTCACAACAAAGATGGCACAGTGTGTGTGTGTGTGTGTGTGTGTGTGTGTGTCTGTGTGTGTGTATACGATGTGAGTGTGTGTGGCTGACAGAGAAAGAGAGAGAGAGATGGGAAGTGATAGAGACAACCTTGCAGTGTTGTGTATATGTGGTTACTTGTGTGTGGTCAGTATGTTATGGAGGAACTGTCCCAATCATTTTTTTCCTTCTGCTTCCTCTTTTTCACCTCTCGCTCTGCTTCCTCTTCCTCATCTTCATCACTGTTGTCCGACTCAGCACTTGTCATTCCTCCCACCTGTTCTTCATCCTCTTCCTCTTCCTCCTCCTCCCGGTTCTCTTCTTTTACTTCTTCATCCAACGCCTGAGCTCCTCTTATGTTCTACAGAATAAAGTGTGATTAAATAGTTTAAGCCCAAAACCCCTTTTTCAACAAATTCAGGTGTATAAGATAAATCAGGAGACAACTGTTAGAAATGAAAGCATGTTATAACTTACCTCCATGGGGTTGACGGTGATGGTGAGAGCAGAGTTGTCCAAGTCCTCCTCAGGGTCTTTCACCTCGTCCTCGTCCTCTCTGGACCCCTCCTGATGTGTGGCGTGGATCCTGTACACCCCGATCACCACAATCACAACCAGGGCGGCAATACAAACCACGATCACCACTGTGGCTGCTGGAGGTGCTGTGCCTGGAGGAGAAGCAACACAGTTTCCCATATGTTATCTTCAAGTGTACAATCATTTCCTTAAAGGTTTCCTTATATTTCCTACAGCCGCAAGCCTACATTATTTGTTAATTTGGTTCTTTCTCTTCAGTACTGATAAAATTTTACTTTCAAATTTCATTACTAGGATCTGGGGAGGAAACAGCTAGCCCATTAGAGGAAACATCATGAGCAATCTCTGATTATATTGGTTGCAAACAAATCTGCAGTTAAATCATCTTGTCTGAACAGCTTATTTTAAACAGAAAATGAAGGCGAATAAATCTAAATGTCTGTTATAATCACATACTTCACTGTGGAGGCAGCTCTGAGATTGTACAGTCAGAACAGCAGCTGGGCTGAAACTGGAGGAAAGTAATCTAGCACACATCCACATGTGGACTGTTGACTTATTTTAATTTTCAAATCATGGTTCAATTAACAAAAATACAGTGATTTGGACACAAAGGTACATTTGCAGCTTACCTGACACATGTGAGTTGAAAGTGTGTATCATGAGTGGGTGATGGACGGGTCTCATGTACTGGGGTTGGGCTGCCATGTGATTGGCATGCTCCACAGGCGCTGAATGGTGAAGAACACTAACCTGCAGGGGTGTGACAACAGCTCATTATCCTCAGAGGAGAAAGTGGATGGTAATTTGTGCAACCACAAAAATGATAAAGTCAATTCCAAAAAATTAATAGGCAATGTGATATGAACAATGATCTAGGGGAGAATTAGAACGATCAATCTTTATCGATAACTAGTAAGAAATAAAAGCTAATGAAGAAGAGAAGTGAGGGAAAAAAAGATGACAGATTAAAGGCAGGGGATTAAACAGTGCATGACCAGGAGATACAGGGAAAAAAAGATGAAATATGAGGGATGAAAGATGTCTAACTGACCTCCAGATTGAACTCATTGCTGGTGTAACGTCCATTAAGTTCAGAGCAGGTGAGTCTGAACCTTCTCTCACTGAGGGTGGCAGGTCTCCAGTTCCTGTAGCGCACCTGCCTCAGCGCCTGCTCGTAGTGGGCCATGGAGTCCACACCTTGAAACAGAAGGAGAAAATGTTACACAAAGTGCCCCTTAGTGTAAGAAATCAAACTGCATTTTTAAGGTGGACATGCCTGGTTAGTCCTCTCAGCTCTGCCTACCATATATTGAAATTCCAGAGGTGGAGTTGGTGGCATCCAGATGTTTTCCCAACAAAGCACTGTGGTGAATCTCAAGACTCTCTCTCTCTATGTTCAGTTCCTCTCCAATTACCAGGATGTCACAGTAGTCCAGGTTATGCATCACCTCCATCACACCTGGCCTACGGACTGTATCCATGGAAACGTGCAAAATGGATTTAGAATGAATAAAATACAGTATTTATTGAGTTCATGAAGGTGTAACAGTTACTGTAACATTAATTGACATATTACTACAAGGCCGGTGTGACATACAGTAAGAGAATCTTAACCACCCCATGCAGCCTCTCCACTCACATCCACTGAAGCTGTCTCCCTTCATTACTGTGCTGGTGATGTGAAGCTCTTTGAAGGGTGCCACACCCAGCGGCCCCTGCAGGTCACCGGCAGGTCTGACAAGTCGATTAGATCCTGTAATTGTGATTCTTGGTTCACTGGGCGGCAGCACCATAACGACCGCCTTGATGTCCGGGATGGAGAGACACGTGTCTTCCCCAAAACACCTGAAACACAGACACAGAAGAAGAAGAGAGGAGAGGTTACAGGTAGGAAGAGCACCAGTGTTACCACATCACCGCTCCTTCGTCCTGTAATGTAACTGAAGCTGTGTTGTGTTTGCTTTTTCAGGTATTTCTGGTCACAAGTAATGATCATAAAATGTAAGACTGACAGGTTTTCTTTGAGAGAAATACATATATTGAAGGAAGGAAATTCCGTTGTTTCCACATATTGCTGTAGAAGATCAGGAAGCATCGTGGACCTACAACACCAAAACAACCTTTTCTCTACAGGAGTAAATATTCCTGACTAAATGTGCCGCAGCAGGGTGAGGAGAAACCTTCCTTCCTTAGGTCAGAGTCTTGTTTGGAGTTTAAGACAAAACACAGCTAAAATGCTTCAGGTGAACCACGATCAGATTTGACTGACAATATTCAAAGTTACAAATACATGCTCATGACTTTTGGGTTGATTTAAAAACTCTGGTAGACTGGTTTGAACTTGGCTTGAACAGTAAGAGATTATGTCTGGCCACTGATAACTGACTTACAAGGAAACAGTTCTGGCTGTTATTTTTAGCCCCTCGTCAATAAATACCAGTCAGTTTAAATCTACACAGATTCACAGATTCAATGGATTTAGTTAAATTTTGATTAATTTCAATATTACACCTAGCTTTACATGAAATACCTGAGAAAAAAAAAATGTCAACAATTTGTAACCAGTCTCTAAATTGTCATTTCTTTCTCAGTCACTGGCTGAAGATTCAACACATCTGCTGAGGAAGATCTATCCATCTTTATCTGGAGGAGAGCTGTGAAGTGTTGTTCACAGTTAGACAGCCTCCGCTGCTGCTCCTTGAGCTTGTTTCACTTTATCGATCAGCACACATCGAAGCTGATTTGACCTGTCTGTCTTTGCTGCTCAACAAAATGAACAGGGGTTGCAGCTGCATACTGCAAACCCTGTGATATAAAGCAGACACACAGGAGGCACACAATTAAACACACACAAATTGAATGAGGAAAAACAAATACTTTAAGTGCGATGAGAAGCACAGAGGTGCAACACACACACCCACATTCAGTCCAACACAGCAATCAAGCACTTTAAGATAAATGTGTTGGAGCTTAATGCTTTGAGAAGGGAATACAGAACTAGACTGAGCTGTAAGTGTAATTAGAAAATCAAACTACTTATTTTTTAACTAGCCATTTACTATGGCAGTTAGGAAACTAAAGATCTTTTAGTTAGTACTTGTGCAAAATCATAAATCAGTCAGCAGTTAAGAAATAAATCAAAGACACCACTGCATGAAAAGACACAACATGTGTCACAACATAATGTCTCAGAGTGACTGAACTTAGTATTTAATTTCTTGCTCTAGTGTTAAATTCACTGTGGGTGTTTTATTATCCACAGTGAACTTGTCTGCTCATATCATCATAAAGAGGAAAATAGCTGATCCAATTATACCAGTAAAAGCATTTTATCAGGTCAGTTTAGTTTATTATTGCATTTCCATTGGATTTTCATATTTTCAGTGTGAAAATGGAAATTTTGTCTTGATGTCAGCAGATCAGGATTAACTCTTCGAATAACCGCAATAAGAGCATATTTTCCAGAAATGATTATTTTCCAGAGATGTTTTTGTGGAGCAAAAGGTAGCTTTCATGAGAATTCAGGCAGTTGTTTAGAAATATTGCTCTTGACAAACAGACCCACTGACATCACTGTCCGTGGGACCTGCGGCAATTGGGCAAAGTGGACAAAGTTAATTCAATCAAGTCAAAGCAAATCAAATTGAATCCAGAGATAAATGAACAAACATGCACACAGAGGAGAAAACCGAAAACAAAAGAAAGAAAACTAGAGATGTGCTCTCCCCAGTCACCACAGGGTTTAATGTCCTTAATGGTCAGTTGGTCTTTTCAGTGGTTTAATAGTTTTTACCCTAATAATCCATCCTTTGCCATCTCACAGGGAGGTCTGTGATTTAAAGCCAAAGACTGACACAAGGCGTCTGACAGGGTCTTTACTTTAGTGCTTCAACCACCCTCCTCCGGTTGTTTCCATACTTCATATGGCTGTCCATTAGATTTACAGGGTGTAAGCTTGTTTCATGTATTATGTATGAAACAATTCATGTTGGTGTTGTAGGAATGGTTTAGAGGCCTCACACTTTATTCAGCTAGCAGATAGCGCCCTCTGACTTTAATACTTGCTACAGGTGTTCCCTTAGTCCTGTACAAAGATGTGAGTCTTCAATAGTTCACAGCTGGCTGCATCTGTCACAAACACTAAAGAGGAAGAAATCAAATAGCTAATACCTCCATGACATGTTAAATTTACAAACCCTCTGAACATCTAACAGGTCCATGTGCATCCCAACTCATCATAGAATGCAGACAGACTGAATTGTCTAACTTGTTGATGCACAATTTGTTGATAGCACAAAAACACTATTATCCTATTTACTTAACCCCTCTATATATGCAAATCAAGGCAGTACAAACAATATGATAGAGCTGATCTAAACATATTCATTCTTGTAAATCTAAATGCCGGTCTTTGCATCAGTTCACTCACTGTACTGTGGTAGTGATGTGCAGCCGTCGGAGACCCGGTGTGGGGAACTGGCGAGAGTTGATGTAGGACACCTTGGTCATAGCTGTGTTGATGCTGTCCACATCCTCTCCCTCCACCACCAGCACAGACTGGGCAGGGTTGAAATGGAACTGGACAAACACACAAACGCTATTTGTCCTCAAAGAAACAAAGAGATCAAGATTCAAACTATTTGTGTTTATCATCATAAGTAACATTATGTGTGCCTTGGCTTGATGAAGAAATATTTGCACATTGGCTGTTTCTTTCTGGTCTAAAACCATCAGCCTGCAAAACTGTGAGAACATGCTGTTTTACTTCTGCTGCAGCAGCAGTTGCAAAACCAACTGGTGAAAGTGTGGAGTCTGTTGTGTGTGAATAGGTAACACAGTCTCCGGTTTTTCCCCACATACCTTGATGTCCTTAGCTAGGCTTTCAAGGGAGTTAATATCAAGGCCTTCTTTACAGGCCTGCAAACAGGAGATAACCTTCTGGGTTTCAATGCGTCCTGGTCGGATTGTCAGACCTGACAGGCTGCCATGGAAATACTGGGTAAACCTTGGGGTTGCTACCTCACCACCTAATAGGGAGAAGAGAAGAGAAGAGAAGAGAAGAGAAGAGAAGAGAAGAGAAGAGAAGAGAAGAGAAGAGAAGAGAAGAGAAGAGAAGAGAAGAGAAGAGAAGAGAAGAGAAGAGAAGAATTAGGTGAAAAAAGACAACTGGATAGAAACAGACTGCATAAAAAGACAACAACGTAATGTATTATTAATGTTTCCATGGGAAAAGCACATACAGTTTGCCGAAAGTAACATCTGTGAAATTGCTTCAGGAGAAAGTGTACATTAACCAGTGGGAAGGATGCTATGAAGAATTCAGAGGTTCATTTTTTCCACCATGTTTACATCTCAGTGTGTGAAACAGTTGTGACACAATATCATGAAATAAATTCATTTGCCCAGATGTGTTTTTATAGCTGTCTAATGTACTATACATGGCAACCTCTCTCTGAAAATACTTGGTGTGAATGTTAAACAGCTTAGCACAGATAAAGAAGGCACTTTTTGAAGAAATTGATGATGGTGAATAATGAAATACTTGTGACTTTTAACTAAAAACAGGAAAAAAAATATCACTATGCTTGAAAAGCTCTTAGTCACGTCTGTGGATTTAGCCATTTGTGGGACTGCTGTATCCCCCTCAGTAATATGCAGTGTGAGCAGGTGACAATAACTGTGATTTTTTACTTTTAAGGCCAAAAAGCAATAGCAAAAAGAATAGGTTTAATACAACAGCAAATATCATATGATACATTTCTAACGTCACGCACAACAGCAGATATTTTGACTCTTTGTGTCAGGGTTTGAATTTGATGCATGAGTTTGACAGGTGTTATGCTATTTGACCTGAAATGCTCCGCAGCTGCCACAGCAAGTGGAAAATACAGCCTTTCATACAATATAAATGGAAGCTCTAGCACAGGCCAGCACATTGGCACAGTCTCTTAATGTGTGTGAGGATCCAGAGCACTGCAGTCTGCGGTGTCAGCTCCATCACAAATTCACTCAAGCCCTGACATCTTCTTATGAGTCGACTCTTTTCCACACAAAGCGCCAGATTCTCCTGCCGGACGGGTCAGCTTGGCCTCGCGGTGCAATTTCACCACTTCTGATGAAGTGTGTAATTTCCACAAAATCATAAAGCTCCAATTCACTTAACGCAAATTACTTCCAATGTGAATATTTCCATCATGAGTCAGCTGTGGCCTCTTCACTCTGACAGATTCCAGGGCAGGTGACACTCAGGTCAAGTCTTTTTATAGCAGTGCAAATAACACCTGAGGTTCATGTATATCAGCCTATATTTTTATTATGTAGTGTATTCTAATACAAATATGTTACAGTAGTGCAATGGCAAACAATCTGGTTTTTGAAATTACACGTGTACAGGTTCTTATGAGACAAAATATTTTCAATTAATGGTGATTTTAGCTTAATTATTATAATGATAATTGAAAAATAAGACTGCAGAAATATACCTCCTTTTTACATCTATTTCGTTTATTCAAACAGCGAACAATGTTTTATAATATTCTTTAACTGTGGAGTACTAAAAATACTCTCTATTGTAGCTTTGATTCACCTCTACTGTACTGAATTGTAATGCCCTGAGAGTCTCTGACTGACACAGTGATGTTGCTGCTTGAGTTCACCTACTCACTCAACACAGACTTGAGGTCCTCCTTGTGTACAGCCATTCTGTGCAGCGAGGCTCGGGGAATAGCAAACAGCAACGGCAGATGTTACTGTGAACACCAGCTACCAGTTTCGCCTGCACTAGGCTGGAGGCATCTACTCTTTCAGCTCCGTTAACGTGAATCATACATGTTCCTGTCACAGCGACTCTCAACAACTGTGTTCGCCGGGCTGTGCAGCCGGAGACCTAAACTGTGTTCTAAAAAGATACAGTGATCTCCATTGTCTCCGTTTTATCAGAGCATCAGTCCACTTTGTCATCATGTTTGATACAGGGAAGACTGAGGCTGATGATGATGAAGATGATGGTGGTGAATAAGAATTAGACATTATAATGATGAAATCCATGTGCCACATACTTTAACAGAGAGCTGTCATGAAATCAACATAATGAGATGTGTAGGTGCGAAACTGCTGCAAGCTCAGACCCAACAAGTTGTGTGGCAGCAACTTTTTATGTCACAAAAGTTCAAAGAGTCACAGCTTATTTGATGGCTAGATGACAGCCAGAGGATATTACCAGATTGTGAAAAAAAAGAAGAGAAAAACAAGAGGTAAAACACTGTTGAGTCGATCACTTTGTCAGCAACCAAGTGTTAAAATGCAGAGGATGGATTTTATCATAGAACTTCAATATAGCTCTAAAGAGCTTACTTGCCTCTGGTAGTAACCATGAGGAGAAATGTTATGTCTGTCTAATTTTTTTTACAAGGACACTATAATGTGGCTTTTTATACTGTTCATGTAGTTTGTGTGTTCAGGTATTTCCTGTTTTGAACAAGACTGTGAGTAATTATTAAAATGCACAATGCACCTGTAAATTTCATAGTGTACTTCTACATGACACAATCACAAACTGCAAACTGAGACTGTTGGCCTAATTATAAACCAATTCCTGTTATTCTTGTTCAGCAGTGTTTTTAGCCGTGCATCAGCAGGAGACACGAGCACTGTGTTTGTGAGGTGACAGTAGGAGCTCTCTGCACTCTGTGCCCATCATCTCCCTTTCTCTCTGCAAATGTAAAACCACTTGTCATGATTCTGATATTTACTCTCCCTCATCTCTCTGACAAATGCATTCTTGAAAGGTTTTCATCAAAACAAGGTCTCTGTGACTGAGCATTCAGGGACTAAATACAAGCTTGTATTTTCAGTTCCCTGTGTCTAGATGTGTGTTTTTATAGATTATTTAAACGAATCTACCAGAAAAAAAGGAGAAGCAGAAGAGTATACATGTTGCATACTGTATTCACATCAGGAAAGTTAACAACTACGACTTTATGAAAACCAGCAATGTGTAAAAGCAAATCATGACAGGTATGAATGTGTTGAACAAATTGGCATTGAGACATACACTTTGAGACACTACATAATGGTTCGCATTTTCAGTCCTTGGGTGACGCAGACAAAATGAGCATAAATGAAAGCATCAAAGACATTTTGCTTCTGTTAATTTAAGATGGTGCTATCAGTGAAAACATCATCTCTTCTCCTTTTCAATGTGGTTTCATTCAATTTTCAAGGTCCTGGAGGTTAACCTAAATATTTTCTTACTCATGAATACATACACATAGATCATCATCTGTGAGGTCCAGATCGTTTCATGCCTTTTTTTTCCCTAGAATTGAATTTTTAAGAAAGTGGCTCCTGTGTTCCCCCAGATGGTGCATGTTTACACTTTGTGACAGACTGTGACAATAATAACGGCTGCATTACATCAAGTGTCCCAGTTCCTTGGCTCTTGTATTGCACATGGCTGGTCCATTGGTTACTAGAACACTGTAATAGAACAGAGCCTTAATCCACACTATGAGTTCCATCTGTGATTTTCCTGCCACTAAGAGTAGGGCTGTTTTCCTTTAGTTCAAATAAAAAATATCAAAATATTAAAAAAATAATATTTTATTAGTGTTCACGACAAAGAATGCTAGAAAGTAACACACTCTCTCTCTAAAATAGCAGCAAATGACTTTAAATTTTCTGATGGCATATTTTGATTGATGCATTCATTTCCTACAAAAAAATCACCCCATGGTGTTTTTGATGTCTTTTCTGTGCTTCCTCTCCTTTGATTAAGTATTTGTACACAGTGGGGTTGTTTTGAAAGTTCACGCCTACCTTTCTCCTGCAAATGAAATGAGATGGCAAATGCAACACTTCTCATTCAAACTCGAGAACACTGTTGCAGAAAACTACTTCAAAAACAACAAACAACAAACAACTAAACTGTTTTCTTGCTAAAAGTGTATGGTGAGAACACATGTCTGGGTTTTTCTTTCAGGACGTGAAAATACAGTGTGAATTCCTTTCGTTCCACATGTCTCATCATTATGTTGTTGATTGTGGGGAAAAGGGGATGGAGAAATGAGAGACTCTGAAAGGCAATCTTGCTCGCTAATGGCCTGCAAAGTTATCAGTTGCGGCTTAGTGAAGCTTAAAGGAGCTTCATTGGGATGTAATAGCTGGCAAAGTTGTCCTCCATTCACTCTAGCTAATCCTTCCTTCAGGGCTTTCTCTCACAATCAGAGATTCGTGGAAAGAGGCAGAAAGAGAAGAGAGCTGTATGAAGCAAGGAAGAAAATGATGACAACAAAAAGAAAAAATGCAATCAGGCCCAGGATGAAAAGAAATTTGAACAGCAACCAAAATACCATCAGGATTGAAGCTTTGGATGATGCTGGTGAGTGTTATGAGAGTCTTTTAGGAAAGCAGCAGAACGGATCACTAGCGTGTCATTCTGCTCTCCTGTAAACCACTTTTGTGTAATTATTCAACTCATAAACATGGCAGCAGGGTAGCTCTTAGTCATTCCAATGTGATCACCACTCACTCTCGTTCCCTGCCTCTGAAGCTGACATGCAGAATTTCCTGTTTGATATCCACTCAGCTCGTGCTTCTCCATTTCAAAGAGGAAATACCAGCCGCCCTGGGGTTTAAATCTTAATCTCTTAATTTATCTGAGCAGTGAGTCTACTGCTTTCTCCATCTCTCTTTTTCGGGCTTCAATTGTGATCTGGGAAAAAAAAAGGTGTTTATTGGTGCATTTTTGTGTGTTTACCACACGTCTTCATCTTTTCTGACTGTTCTGTTAAAAAAAAAAACTGTAGGTTTTTAAACACACCTTTTTTAGCACACCACCTTACACCTGCAGATTGTGGACTGATTACTGTATATTGCCTGATTGTTTTGCCTCTTGAAGCTACATTAATTGTCCTACTTAGCAAAAATTACATCACATTTCAGTCAGTGCACCATTTGCGTGACATGCTCTCAGTTGTGTATAAGTAATTATTGTTTCTGATCAAAATACTTGAGTGGGATTTGCTTTAAAAGCTTCCTTGGCGCAATTTTACTTGATTCTGCAAAAACAAATTAAATCTACTTTTTTACTTTTTTCATATTTAAACGATACAGCTCCAAAGAAAGAAGAAAACAGGGAACACATATACAAAATGAAAAGAAAAGTAAAACGTCTTAGCAACCAACAGATCAGCTCATCTTTATAACTCCTTATTCTGTGTTTATACATCTTTCTTGGTTGGTTTTTCCAACAAGCTTTTACAACACTGCAGCAGCTGTAACTGTCAATATGAGTCATGAAGCATTTAGATAACAGCGCAAACTTCAGTGCTTTTAAATGAAGTGATAAAGACAATGTTGCCCCTGCACTGACGTCAAAAAGCCACTAGGAAACTGGTTTCCTTAATGTATGTGCAGAAAATGAATCAATGTCATAAAGTGGGACTGAGAAAGCTGCAGCATGTAACACAACTGTCAGATGATATCACAGCTGTAAACAATCCCAACCATCGCCATGTTAACAGCACTCACATCCTCCCCCTGTTTGATGTCAGTTGAATTAATGCCTGAAACTAATTCCTGCATTACAATGAAATTACTGTATGTTTTTACACATAAACACAGATGCACTGACCTTGCCAGCAGGCACCCACAGTCAGCTGTGTATCAATCTTTGAAGAGTGGATCGGCCAGTCATCCGTCACCAGGTAGGGTTCATAGGTCACACCGTCCACAAATAGGGTCACTGCGGGAAATTCAACGTTGATCACATAATAGTGCCATTCCTTGTCGCAGATCTGTGGAGGAGAGAGAGAGATTATCATGTTATTACCCAGCACTTCCTGCTATGTAACCACTTATTATGCTTTCAAATGTGAAAATAACCCTGGTGTGTACAAACACCAAAATAGGACAGCCTTATAGAATATATTACTTCTGCAACTAGACTGGCTTTTAAGGGTGTTATTTAGGGTAGGAGCATTTCCCTGCAGAGGATTATATGTATGAGGTTGCTGTAATGAAGAGGATGATATTTACTCCAATCATCCAGCCGAAACTAAAGGCGTATCTCTGAATGCTCCTTGCCTTCTTACCCTCAACGAAATAGTTGCAACAAATTCCTCTTCTCATCCCTGGATCGTTTGCTCCCTGTCGTCAGATAGATGCTGTCTAATGAGCTGTTCATTAAAGGCACATGACGAGCGACAAACATGGCTGCAGAAGACCCGCCCGCCACCACGCAATTTTTATCTACCACTGTAAACACTCTTTGATCACTTGGGAAACTTCTAAGGACCCATCCTGTTCTCCCTCCTTCCCACACCTCTCTACCCAAACACACACACAGACACACACATGTACTGCGCACACGCACACACTTTCTCTCAATCAGGGCCACATCAGAAATCTCAGAACTATTTCACTATTTTTGCTTACATGGCTTTAGGGCTGCAAGTAAGGATCATTTTCATTATTGATGATACTGTGGATTAAATAATCAATTAATTGCTTTATCTATAAAACATCAGAAAATAGCGAGGATTTCCCAGAGCACAAAATGACACAGCACAAAAACCAAAAAGAGATTTGAGAAACTGGAATCAACTGGAACCATAAAAAAATGACTGAAATGGTTAAACAAATTGAATTAGTTAACAGATTTGCTTTTGTCTAACTCATCAGTGGGATGACTTTTTGACTTGACTTTATTCAACACTATAAGGCTTCTCATTCTCAAACCTTTGATCTCAGTGAATCTCAGTTGAGCACAAGCTTCAGATTTGCCAGTTTGTTGAAATGCAGGTTTAGGGCAGAAATGGAAATAGTTTTCAGGTGCGGCTGTGCGTCGAACTCTGTTTGTCCATATGCTGTGGTCACAGTATGCACGATGGAAGGATGAAATTCTTGTGTTTGCACAATCATTTTTTTGTCCACTGAGAGGCAGCAGAAAGTAGTTGAGACACAAAGTTGCCATGTGGCGTCATCACCTTGACATCGATGTGATAAAAGCGTGTTGGTGATTTGGTCCACTGGACAAAAGTAGGTCCAATGTCCTCTTTGAATGTTTGTTTGACTTCTGACCTGCTCAGGATGTGCTTGTGTGTTTCCCACCCAGTACATGTTGGGATATCCCTCAGTATCCTTAGGTATACTGTAGGAAATGGATTATCATCACTACCACCAGGAGGGAACCTGTCATGTCATACTAGGTTTTAGGTGTTGTATACTGTAATACGCTAAATAGAAATGTCGCTCTTACCTATGTTACTGGCTCAAAGGATGAATGACACACAAACACTGCACGGTGTAACAACACACCCGCAACACAAGGCCTGTTCTTAATCTGGAGCACGGTGATATATACATGTATAAGATATAAACAAATCAACTTAAACCACTTAAACTGTGAGTGTATTTACTTTTAAAGTGATGCTTCAGGTAGGTAGATGGAAGTCTTAAAGGATTTATAAATCCTCCTGTTATTCATTCTCCTTTTCTGGCTGTAGCATCTGGTTTTCTGTAATCAGGCTGGTGTGAAGGATGCGGATGAATTAACAGCAAAGTGTTTATTCGCACTGAAGAGAAGAATATATGCTGATTTGAGATGCACAGGAAAAAAAAACAGCAGGCAGGAAAAAACAACATTCAGGAGGATTTTTATTTGTTAGATTTCACACACACACACGCACACACACGCACGCACGCACGCACGCACACACACGCACACACACGCACACACACACACACGCACACACACACAGCAGATTTAGAGGGAAAGTTGGCAAATGTAGTGTAACATTTCTACCAGCTTTGATAAAGAAAGGACAACTATTTTATTACTTCAACACTGAATCTATTTTAAAATGTATTAACCAAACTATATGTAAGCAATGCAGAGGTGTGATCTGGGTCGGACACTGGAGGGGGGCAAAGAATTTTCAGTAAACGTAACTTCCTGTCACATAAAGACATTCTGTCTTGTTAAATGACAGGGCGATGCTCAAAAAAAAGGTCTGAAAAACCCCTCACTCTGCTCTGCTTAACTATTAGCACATATGCTTTCAATAGCCTTATATAATCGGTGCCCTGACACAATTGTCAGAAGGTTCCAGTTTTCATTTATTGGTAATTTTTATGTTTTGCATTCCTGAACCAGATTGCCATACACGTCTCATTCAAGAAAATCACAGGATATTGCATAAAATCCACTCACTTTGGCCATAAAATGCTTTGTCCATTTATCAAATGACCACGACTAGCCAGAAACCAAATTTAATTCTCTTTTTTATTTTGTTCTTTAAATGAGGGAATAGTTGAAGATATTCCCTCTTTGACATTTACACACCATGCCAAAGAGTCTTTGTATTTGGGATTGTTTCAGGTCAAAGGGGCGGCGCTTAATGGTGCTTTCAATAGAATGGTATTAAGATGAATAGTACATTAAGAGGCTTTGAGCAGGAGACTTAGGGGCCCAAACTAAACTTTTCCTACAGGGATCACAGAGAATGATGTGAACAGGAGAGTATGAGAGAAGGATGCGGTTAGGACTTGAAAGCACTTAATTCACAGGAAATTGGTACTTATTTCTGGTAAGCTTTGTTGGGATTTATTTGTTGAACTCTGCAAATGAGAATGGCCAGAGGAAACTTGACTTAGGACGACATACAAACAACATCACTGATTCTGAACTGGTGCCGCACCTCATAACCCTCAGTGGGGCCTCACTGCCAGAAAATGTGTACATCACAAAGTATTTTCTTTTTCCCTTTTCAGTTTTATCCTCAACAAAGTTTCTCTTTTAATTTCACATGACAATTAGAACACATTCGTGACAGAGGTTTTCTCAAAAGTATCAGTCTTTTCGTGATAGAGATAGGAATGCTGCACTTTCTGATAATGGTTTGCAATGGGGGCTCTATTCCCGCCATTCCTCGAGGGAAAAAAAAAGGCAAAAACAAGACAACATCTCTCTCTCACACGCACGCACACACACACACACAAGAATGTAGAAAGGGGAGAAAATGCAAAACACCAGCTCTGCAGCCACACATGAAAGTCTGGCCCCCTGTCGACTAAGCAACATATTTTCTGTTTTATTTTTCTTGTCCCTTAGTGTTTTTCTTTGCAGTTATTTGGGCTGCGGTAAAACGTTCCAGCTTGGAACGGGACCAAAGCATTGTTTATCAGCATCCTTAACAATGCTGCAGGTCACAGGAGTTCATGGACCCCAGTCAAAATAGAACAACAAGTGGAAATGCACAGGCATAAAAGTGTGAATATCTAACAAACCAGTATTATTCCAGTGTACAGAGCAGCGTTCAGTAATGAGTATTATCAGTTTGTTGAAACAGAAACGTATGACCACAGACGTTTTCAGCACTGAAAAGGCTGCAATCATGTTCATGATGGAGAAAACGTCACAAGCTTCGTCCAAAGGCTGCTTCAACACGTCATTTCTCATATATAGTGACATTATCAGTTTTACTCAAGCCCCACTTATTATCATCTACAAACCTTCAAACCTTAATCTCATGTAAGCAGACAGAGAGGCTAAGTGACAGCTCAAAAGCTTTGGAGGTCAACCAACAAAGCAAACAGATAAGACATGGACTCTACAGCAGGTCTGTGAATAGACAGAATGAAAAGTGAAAGACCCTGAGCAGAGCTGTTGGTGGTTGGTTGGATCAGCACCACATGAAGAACTTCGCAAAGGTAAGAGTATTTTATTTAGGACTTGATCAATGTCATAGAGCTTAACAGATCCACATGGTGCAGGGTGGGGAAAACATCTTAGTTTACTTAGGGTGTTGTGTATCCCTACATTTGTTTGTGGACACCCTGCTGTCTTCCTTTCCTCCCATTATTTATTGTATTCTCACCATTTTTTCCATAATTCTTAAAGCTGCAGGAGCTATGATAGCTATGATGACTAACACAGCCTCTCTGTCTCAGACACGTATACAGCTAGCAAAAACAAGAAGCTTGAGCATGTGACACAAATGCCAGGGGATGTGAACAAACAGCAACTTCCTGTGTGTTACAGACACGTTAGCACTTTCCAGGAAAGCTGTGTGAAGAACTGCCTAATGGCATACTTTTCTGAGGATTTACAGGATACAGGCACACAAAAAATGCTTTATTTAATGGCTGTTACTCTTAATTGTGGTGTGAGTCATTAATCGCAAGAGGATTAAGCCACATTGTTGACCTCTGTGCTGTCAAGATGAGCAACAAACAGAGATTCCATAGCGAAAGCATGAAATCTGATTAACACAGATGTTTACCTGGCCATACTGTTGGACATCCTAGAGAAACGGTTATCTGAACATGGGAATGATGCCCAGTTCAGATTCCCAGTGACCATGTTACGTAAGGCAGTCCGTCAAGGCCATGAAGGCAGACAGGGGCCATGTTCTCACAGCAAGAGTCTAATTTATGATCCAAATAATGTAGAAATGTAATGAAGTCATCTACCGACTATTAAAGGAGATGTTCAAAGTGATTAAAGAACAGCAGGCAGACTTTAGGCTCCAGGGGGCTGGGGGTAGCACTGGCTCAGTTGGTAGGGGCTTCAGTATATCAGACTTCATCAATCTGCAATTCAGACAAAGCAGTCAGATGAAGTGCCATGGAGCTTGAACTTTTCCAACATCTGCGTGTAATGCATGTTTGTGCATCCTGTTCCACATCTGACAGTCGAGCTCAGGATTTTGCGGAACTCATGGACTCCGTGCCGTTGCGGCTACTTCCCATGGACCTCCTGCCCTATTCTCCTCTCACAGTAAATTGCCATTCAGAGCGTGTTTTTGAGCACCATCATGAGGCCCTCGGCCATGAGAGAGCAGAGCACAGAGGGCTCATAATCCTATCTGACAGGAAATGGTTGGGATGCCAGGATACATCCACAGCAGGGCTCATTCCCCCACATGGCTTGCACAACACTTTCTTCTGAAAGCTGGAGCATTGACGAGTGAGCACGCACGCATGCACACACACACAAACAAATAAATGAGCAATTAACTCAAATGCCTTAATGAGACGTGTTGCTGTGTGTGATTCATGGTAGAGAAATGGCATTGGTGAGGATTTCAACGGATGTTTAAACAGGAAAATTAGGTCACTGTAAACTTTCGGACCACATCACCCCCCCCCTTCCAGTGAATGTTTCAAGATTGTTTTTTGAATTAGAATCAAAGAATATAGACTGAAAAACAAATTAATAAGTACTGACAAGGTACAGTACCACCTGATTCACATGTCCTAACCTTTGACCTACTGTACATTATGTACTGAACCTCCCCTGTGAACCTTTCAAAGGAAACACTGATTACAACCAGACAAGAGACCTGCCACTTAGCCTGAACTTGACAGTTATAAATGTTGTAATTGGCCTCACAATGATGATGTCACTGCGAATCAATGTGTCACATTAACATATATGCCAGGCATCCTAATGAGGCATCATGCTGTCATTGTACTAAAAGCAGAAAACATTTTTTGCATAATAGGTCACTGTGGCTTTGTTTGGGAATGAAGGATCTCTCACACACATGCACACACCCACACACAACTTCTGACCACGGTGCACTCTATGCAATGTCATTTTGAGGTTCTTATGTGGTTGGGCGTTGAAAGAAAGGGCAGAGTGCAGAATATGAAAGTAATTACTGGCCAAGCAATTTACTATTTATATTCCTTTCACAGCCAGTCTGGGACAAATCACTCACAACTCAAGTGAGACCAAGAAATAAAAGCCAGGAACAAATACTTGGCTTCCATCTTTAAGTGAGAGAAAAAAATGACAATGAGGAATATAACAATAAAAAACAAACAAACACAAAGTCATGAGTGAAAAGCATGCTGCATTAAAGTATATTCCACATCAAATTACTACTTTTATTTTTTTCCCCCCTGCATGGCCGTACAGCATTGGTTTTTCAGCATCATCGAGAGAAACCAGTCTTTAAAACTCACTTGGACACTTTTGTTTTAAAATATAACTTTATGGTAATAATAAGACATAAATTTGAATCCATATTATAAGTTGGGCAAGACAGACCTCTCTCACAGCCTCTTCATATGATCTGTAATGGCGAACAGATCAAAACAAAATAGGAATGCTAGCATTGCTCCCAGTGTAGGTTTACCCTCTTGTGTTGCAAATAGCAGATTAAGTACAGATTACAGTTGCATTTTTCCAGATGTGCATGACAATTACCTGTTTTTTTATGGAATATGTCCTTGACAAAATAAGGTCTGTAAAACTTGGACTACACTCAAGCATTTTATATTAATATCCTCAAGGCACACTGCTCCTGGAAATGAAGGCAGTCAAACACTGCAAAGTATATGATGCAACAAGATTTCCTTTCCATGCCTTCCTGCATATGTCGATAGGCATACATAAACACATTTCTTGAATCATTTGCTTTTTCATGCAAATGTTCTGTTAGGAAATGTCACCAATGCTGTACATTAGTTTTAGTTTGATCTGTTGTATATCTGTAGACAAAATGACACATCAACCCTTGCATGTCTCTACCCCAGGCAGATGGTGCGATTAATTGGCTTCGCATCTTCTAGGAGAGGGGC
>OMNW01034781.1:60985-76045 GCA_900303245.1 Selene dorsalis | reverse complement strand
TGTGAGGACTGCTTAAAATTATTAAAATCCCTGGATAGTGCTGATTCAAGGCAGTAAAACATGAGGAACTACCAATAAAGACCTGCTGCTATGGTTGAGTGAAGCCTCACTGACTCTTTACGAGCTGCACAAAAACACATTACTTACTCACTTTGACAAGTAGCCGAGGCATGAGGGCACCAGGAAGACATACTAAACATACTATCTGATAAACAGCGACCAACAATGTCGGGACATGATGTCAGATAATTGTTAACAAAGATGAACTTGAGAATAAAGGAGAAGAAATGTTGAAGAGGAGATGTTGGCTTGTGCTACACAGGTTATGTTTGCGACCACCTCATGTTGCTTTTGCTAAATTAGAACAAGTTACCGTTCATAAAAAATGGCATCTGCTGAAAAATGTGAGTTGTTGGGCCAAAACATTCACAAACTCAAAAAGAGACGTACTACTGTTCAGTGAACTCTAGCATTAGTTTTAGATGCCCAGTATATTGGTAAAATCATAATTTTTTAGAATGTGATTAATTTTTCAACTTTATTGAATATTATATTCAGTGGTTATGATAACAATAACACAAAAACTCAGAAAAGAGATTCACTTCCATAGTTTATGAAGCCTGCAGGACCTAAACAGGTCAAAAGGTCACGAGGTCAAATTCCTGTTTGTAAAATTAAAAAAATATTTTTTTTTAGGTTTGTAAAATACAAGTTTTACCGAAAGATGAAAAATCATTCAACGCTAAGTTCACAGTGAATCATTCTGACCACTACTGCACATCACTGTGTCTCATGTATGATGCAATTCCAGTGAAAGTTGCATTATATCTGGGGTGGTAACACTTAGTGGTGTTGATGTAGCTTTTCTCTGGGAATGTTACCTCCATGGTATTTTTCAATTAGGAAACTACAAATACTATTAAACAGGTTAGTTGACTGATTTCATAAAGATCTTGACAAAAACACCTAAATGTGTTAAGAGGTAATTAGCCTCCATGTCTGCACTGAGCATATTTCCCATCTGTTTACAGAACAGACACAGCAGAAACTGGAGTCTGTGACTTGTATTGGCCTGACTACCTCTTCTTACCTGGAGGGCACAGTTCATCATACGAATTATGTAGTCAAACTGTTGGTGGTCCAGTATGGCGCGGTTCTGCTGAACATGAAGACTCAGTTCCTCAGTCAGACACTGGCGAGCTGCCTTTCCTTTTAGTGCACGCAGTGCAGCTGGTAGTGTCTGTTAAATAAAAGACAGACAAAGAAGGTTTAAGAAAGGAAAACGTACCTCTAAATAAACCTGACATGACAGGTTGACTGGAGCCAGACAAGACACTTAACTATGTGACTGTTCAGAAAATATCAAACTTGGTTGCCTCTTGAGGTTTTAAAGCTTACTGAGAAAGCAGCCGCTTTGTTATGTACCACTGATTAAAAGTTCTAAATTGTATTTTTCTATCTATTCACTTCTTACAGCAAAACCATGCCAACACAGTCCTTTCAGCTACTTTAACTTGCTGTATGGTTAATGCTGCTCATGCTCATAATTTGGCATTGAAATATTTATAGCCTCATAGGGTGTTCGGAGAATTCATGCTACACATTCTTACATTTGCACAGAGATGCAGGCCTGTATTATATAACTCCTGTATGAAGCCACTGGGATACATAAAGTAACTGGCAACCATCCCATTTCAAACACACTGACATATTGTACAGAACTTTCACCTAAGACACATACTTGGGGCTGCTACAATGGAAAGCTCGCTGCCAGTTATGTGATGTAGATGCTTGTAGAGGCAAACCCAGTGACAGGAACAGGTTAGATTTTCTATGGCGACGTCAGGGTCAGGGTGTGTTTTGACACCTGCTCTAAACAGTGTCAGTGTCAGTGTGTTAGGTGGGAGACATCAGAATGATAAAGGTGAGGAGAGAGCTACAGCTCCATAACAGCCTGTTGGATGTGGTATAACACAAAGGAGAGATGCCTCCAGTTAATGAGCTTGCTTAGAGGTTGATTAGCTCCCCTGATGAAAGACACTGTGCATCACCTTTTCAGTCTCCAGGGTTTTGTTGTCGAAGATAAAGGAAATGCAGCTTCGCACCACCTCCAGCCTGCGAGCGCTGTTAAACACGGAGCCGCTCTTCCCCATAATGGACACTGTAACACAGAAAGACGGGACAGGAGAGGGATCATTGCAGGTTGAAACTACAGATGCCTCAAACATGACACTGAGTATTTTCTCAAATCAAAGATGCATTTTGCAGATACCAGTTATGTTAAACCTATCACTGTGGAAAACTATACTTAATCAACACACTGCAGTTATTTTAAGGTCATCGCAGAATTGTACAAAGAGAGCTGTTAAAAGTTGGCCGTACCAACGGGTGGTCCAGCAGGTACAACACACTTCTTTTCAGCTCGCACAGAGGGAGGAACACTGCTGTGTTTTGCGACACCCTCCTGCAGCAGCTTCTCCACCTTTTCTTCTGCCAGAAAGGGGAAGGGAACCTGGTGCACGCGTAAGTGGGACCCCTCTGAAGGTCGAGGCACTTTCTGGAATGCCATGTGGGGGTTTGGGTTCTCCTAGAGCGCATCCACCAGGGAACATCATGAATTATTACACAGCTGGACATAGAGTGCATATACACCAGTCATCTACAACATTAAAACAACTTACCAGTTTTCATTAAATCACAACACAGATGCATGCATGCATGCTAAAATGAGGACGTCTGCCCTGTACAGTACAACTACAGATATTTAGTTTTAGTTATGTGCATGAAGACTTACATTTTTGTACAGCTGCTCAGAGAGTTCCCTGATTTGCTTCTGATGCATGACAGGGCTGACCTCCTCTTCCTTAAAGCTGTCAATGTCTAAGGCCACCAGCTACAAAATACACAAGCACCAACAAAGAAAACACTTTTATATACTTTTAAAGGAGAGCATCATCAAGGCAAATACATTACAATGTTTTACTGATGAACAGTTCTCCTGCAGGACAGTCGGTAATAACTGATGTTGTGTAGTGTAGTACTCTAATTAAACATTTGACCAGATACTCATACACAGATCCACCATATGTGAGCAGTCCGTATTACAACAGTTTCTTCATCACTTAAGTGTAAAGCAATATTTGTGTATAAACTTTCCCATTTAGCAGATTAAGAGTCAAGGGTAAAAAGTTCAGCTTTAAATAGAGCATCATGGTACAGTACCTCATCAAAGAGATCACAGGCTCTGTAAGGCGGACCTCTCTCTGAGACAAAGCCAGCGAAGGCCATGCCATCCAAAACCTTGGTCAGGAAATCATTCTCAATGAGGCCTCGCTGGCCCAGGAAGGCAGTCTGGATAATGTCAGAATTAGAGCAATTACGATCCGGCACAGATGGGAGCTATGTAATGTCGTTCATATGGATATACTGAAAAACAAGCATAGTGATCACAACCATTTTTGGATTGAGATTACAAAATCCATAAAAATATCTCTCTGCAGGGGGGCCTCAGACTGACATCCTTTACTGTTGAAATCATGGGCAAGTTCTATAGCACGAACAAAAAGGGAAGTAAGTCAAGTTACAAATGACTATATGCAAATTAATTTAATTTACTTTACACATAATTATTTGTGCTTGTGGGTAGAGGAGTTAAAACAAAGTTCTCTCAAGCCTGCTCGACTAAGCGATACCAGGCCACTAAGCAGAGCGTTTGTTTATAATGTGATCCATGTGGGGTACTTTGAGGATGATGTGCTAAGGGGTTACTATGGAGACACCACAGTGACGAACAAACAAAAACCCAAGCACAAAACAAAAATGTAAACCTAATACTTTTCATATGGCTCATTGCCGGGTTTTGCCCAAGGTTACGGGACTGTGTCCGAAGCTTGCATAAACAAAAGGATAGCATCGCAGGAGAGTCACGGAGCCGCCATGACACATTTAAAACAACATGCAGACTCAGACGTGCACACAAACACACATTTTATTTACCCCTGACAGGTTTATCTGTCTTTACATGTAATTCCACACTTGCTGGACTCTGTCTAAAACATTCTTGGCAGATTTAAAGAACAATGTGTTTGCTAAAGAGCAATTGCTAAATAAAAAAGAATCTAAGGTCACACGATTGGAAATAAGTCTTTTGCAAAATCTTGAGTTTCTACAGTGGGAATTCCATTATGTTGTTTTCTTACCTTGTGAAAATGAATAACTGGTTCAGAGTGGATGCGGATGAGCTGCAGGCAAGACCTGTAGCCCTGGAAGAGTTGTGCAAACAGCCTGAGAAAGACAGCCCTCACCTCCTTATCCTAGAACACGCACACACAGACACACACTTCATCAAACAGCTATGCCAAAACTGCAACAGACATTTGTCTTGAGGGTAACAGGTTACCGTCAGTTAGTGCCCTCACTTCAATGCTAACCTTTTTCTGATAAGATACTTGTTTTTGATGAAAGCAACCATGTCCTCCTCATGTGGGAGGAGGAGGAGGACGTTGTCACTGTTCATAATGATACCCCCTGCCCCCCCAGGGGATCATGAATGACGGGTATCATGTGATAGTGATGCTGACTTACCAACAACTTGAGATTGGAGGGTGCAGTGCGAGGTGGAGGGAATGCATTGTCTGCTATCTCCAGATCAGGGTGTAAAACCTAAAAAAAAAAGATTTATCTTACTTACAGTATGTTTTCATTGAAGCACACGCTTTTATGTAGAGAAACATGGAATTACTTTAACAGCAAAATATGTAAATCATGAGCAACCATCAGTGACTGAGTAATTCAACCTCTTAGGAAGTGACTTAGTATAGCATACACACAGTTAAAAAAAAGACATGCCACTGTAGTGTTGAAAGTTGGATGAGTTTGGATGACTTACTTGTTTTTAATTCACTATAAATGTCATCATGTGCGTCAGTATTTAAATAATATGGTTGTGCCTTTATGTGTGTGTGTGTGTGTGCAGTGTGAGTGGGAGACTGTGCTTACCAGAGACAGGGAAGTCTGTGTTTGGTGTAACAGAGGTTCAGGGAGCAAGGACAAGTGAATACACTCAGGGATCTTTATTGTTCCTCCATCCAGGTCAGCAATAATAACATCCAACTGGTGAAAACACATAAACCACAGACAGGTCAGGTTGTTTGATTGCAGCTGGAGTATGTGTGAGTCTGTGAGGTACAACACGTAGGCCTGACGAGGTTCAGCCAAAAGCAGCTAAATAAACATCTTGTAGAAGGGCCCACTACTTAATCTTCATGTGTAAAAACTTCCTGAAAGCAAAGGCCTCATTATGGGAACACTGCTGCCAGAAGAAAAAACAAATTGTAAAATGTCATGATGCATCATCACTTTTAGGATATCAAAATAAACTCTATAAGAATCCAACACTTGTTAATCACTCACAGGTGTTGGGAAAGATAGTTTGTGACTGTCAAGACCGGACATCTACACTCACCAGATCCTGGATTTCGGTCTGAAACATGGAGTGCACACCGATGATAAAGGGAGTAGGAGAGCTTAGGACCTCCAGCAGCCGCGAAGGTAGAATGGGGATGTATGGGTAACTGGACACACAAAGAGACATTTACGATGAATATGCAGAAATTGTTCAATATCACTGGGAAGGTGGATGAGGAAGCATTACTGGATGTCTGAGCAACCGAGAGCCCAAAATAACCCTCCCTGCAGGGAAGTGAATGTGGTTGATTGAACGCTATTATGAAATTGAAACTGGAATGAATAAACTCACAAGAGATGATAAGACTGCCATAAAGATAGAAACTGGCTCTTGCATGGCTTTCTGATAACATTCAGACATTTTGCAATGTTATCACTTACAAGTTCTGGAAATTTTACACCGTCATCACATCCCAGAAACTTGGGCAGTGGGTCAAAATTACGTTAATATTGATATCAGCTACAATGACAGAGTGACTTGCCGAGGGAATGACGACATAAGAGGCATTGTAAGGTAATTTCACCAACAGTCAGATAATCTCATATTTGTGCTACTTATGTAAAGCAGCAAAAACTAGTTTAACTTATATCACATCAGTACTGATTCAAATAAAAAGCCAGTTCATCACATAACACAGAATTACACCTCAATGCTCCAATTATGTACCATTCAACTATTATAGTGTTATTATAATAACTTTTATTACTATTACCATTGTTGTTTGCGCAAAACAGTACAAACCAGAGCAGAGTAACAATATCTGACAACATCTGGCAGTTTGCTGAAAGTTTCCTGAGTGTGAATGTTCATGTAAAATGCACTCATGCTGCGGTTTGTAGCGATTTGCTAAAATGTGATATTGAGCAGAGAATTACTTCTAAAGTTTCCTAAATTTCTTACACAAGAGAGAGTGACACATGCATATGTTCCTGAAAAGGGAAGGAAAGTGATTTCTGAAAAAACCTGAATTTACAACATATGTAAGGTTAAACACAATGTGATCTTTAAGTTGTGATCTCATCCAGTGGATATTGCTGTTTATAGAAGTGAGTGCAGTCAGGTTAAGCATCAGTAATATCACAAGCCAGTGAAGTCATGACACCAGCCAAGGTGCCAGTTAGATGAGGGCCTGGAGTCAAACACATACTTACCTGTATTTAAGGGGAAACATGAGGGCTTCCAGGGCGCGGCACGCCTCTCCAAGCCTCTGGTAACTGGTGGAGTGGAACAAAACCTTGTGTTCTGTCAGAACTGCACAAAACAGGCTTAAAACGTTTTGGATTCCTGGAATGTGAAAACAACAGAGAACAACATGAATGAGGCGTTGGTTCGTGTATGACGTGCACATTGTTCCAAATAATTCATCAAGCATTCATGACTATTTGTGCAGGATTTCAAACCTTAAACACAGAACAAACAATATCCTTTTGAGGGCTCTTAGCATCCCCCATAACTGCTTCAAGACACACAGTGCTGCAAAAACAAAACAATTTCCATCACCACTGGCCACTCCAAAACCTCTTCATTCAGTACCGCAGATTTAAAACACACAATGTTTCAACACCTCTGGTTTCCTTCTGCCGCAACTTCCGAAACTCGTCTGACTGCCATCCATTTTCCACCACAGCTATCTTTGCTCTACCTCCTCACAGCACCTTCACCTATCCCTGCCTCACCAGTGACTGACTGACTGACACTACTGACAAGCAGCACACCTATTTGAGAGAATCATCCAGCATCAGCACTGCCAAAAACACTGCTGCAATAAGTGTTCCTGCAGACACTTGGAAAGCCTTTTCTACCTTTGAAACCTTTCTCAGTTCACCCCCCACTGCCACCAGACACAGATCTCTCAGCTTGAAAAGATGTTGCCATGCCTCTTTCTGTCTCTTTCCATCAATGGTTCAACCTGTCCCTAATTTAACACACCACATATCCATGCTTGTCTCCACATATGAAGGACGCACCTTCTCATTCATTCAGTTCCCTCATTGACAATGATGCCAAGCTGTATCTCCCACCATTGTGCCAGCAGTCATGTGATAACCATGAGATGAATGGTTCACTGCCTTCGGGGAACTTTTCCAACCACATTCAAACAAGCCCGGGTAACTCCTCTGCTCAAAAATAACTTTGACTTGATACTGCTTACTCAACAACTTTTGACCGGTCTCTACTATATTCATACAGACATACTTCCGTTTTTGTTAAAATACAACAAAAGGGGGGTTTTCAAATATGTTTCCAAATGTAGGCCAAATGCAGCAGCATGTCCACTCAGCCTAAAAGGCCATGTGCCATCCCGCTGCTCATTGACCTCCACTGGTCTATCATGGCTACTCAAATCAAATTCAACTCATTAATGATCGCCTTCAAATTTGGGATCTGAGCCTGCACCCATCTACTTGAATTCAATCATATAAATGTATCTTCCATCAGCTGAGAACAGTCCAGACTGTTCTTACATACGGTTCCCTGATGGTGGAACAATTTACCAAATTCAAATCAGGGCATCATCTGTCTATATTCGTGAACCACTTGAAGACTTATCTCCTTTAAGAGCACCTCTTCTCCTTACGCTTAACACTTACAATGTCCTCTTTGTCAGATCTGCTTGCACCTACTAAACAGAGGTGGTACGTGGCGTTTAGACTGAGCTGAACTCAAGCTTTAGCATTGTCCGTCTTGTAAGTCGCTTTTTGTATAAAAGTGTCTATAAAATGATTAACTGTAGATCTTTTTTTTAAATTTCCGTAGTGCTTTCCAAATCAAACATACTAATTTTCATGTGCCAATGGTGTATATCATTGGTACTGCACTGACTCTTTGTTTAACATAGGATGGCGTAATGTGTTCACTGTAATTGCCAAAGATTTAATCTAAAATGAACTCCAAAGGTGCAACTGCACAACAACTCGATATCAAAAGTTAGAATCACTGTAGAAAATTGTCCTCTGGTATTTTAAGCCATGTAATATGTTGGCTCATGAAAACAAAAATGCAGTTCCACAATGAAATGGGACAGTTTATGTTAAACATTGAATATAAACCTACAGGAAAACTCATCTCTGAAAAACAAAGGAAATTACAGACTCTCATACAGTATAAATAATCTTTAAAATGCCGATGTGACAATCAGGAAGAATTCCAAGTTTACAGTTCCTGTTATTGTTTCCTATCAAGCAACTGACAGACCAATTCATCACACATTGGAGTGATAAGGAGAGAGGAACACTGGCAGACATATCCGCACCACTGGGGGCGCTGGGTCTGGATGTTTGGCTGCCAGACTGCAGCAGCTCAGTGATAAACAGGAAACACAAGCCTCAAAAAAATCTGAGTTCTAAAGGTGAACAAGCTCATTAAACCCGATGTGTTCATTCATCTTGTTTAGGCACAGTGGGTCTAAATGATGCCATTTTGACAGGACCTTTTTCTTTTGAGAGAAATGCAAATGTGTCTTAGTCATGTGACCAGACAATTCAAGCCCACGTTTCATAATCACACCTCTGGTTCAGGTGTTTACTTATCTTGTGGAAACAGCGACACATTTCCGAGCCCCTTATAAAAAGTAACGGCCCCCGGACAAAAGAAGAGACAAAGGCAACAAACAACAAACAGCAGCGCTGTTGATGCACGGTTTTATCTCGCCCTGGGGAATGTACTTCCTGTCCAGTGTGACATGTTTAACACACATTCCTCTCTGGTGACTCGGGTGACCTGTGGACACAAAATGATATGCCGACCTGCATGTCTGCACAGCTACTACTCTGTCCTTATATGGACATCAGGATGACCTAATAAGCGGAAACGATGCACTTGTTCCCTGTGATTGTAGATGATCACCTTTCTGCCAGCATGCAAAGAAATCAGTTTTATGGCAGAAAAAAAAACAACTCTTCCAGTATCTGAGTCTGTCAGTCACTTTCACTCTGTATGCTATGACTCTCAGTCAGATGCTCCTGACATTTGTCCTCATATACAATCAAAACCAATAATTATATTACAACAACCTGTTGCTTACTGCTGCAGCAAAAGGAGGACTAACAACAGACAGATCACTTTTTCCTTGTACACCTGTATGTGAATGGAAGAATACAATCACTGTTGAAGTAATAGTGCAGCATTTTGGAAAATATAATTATTTTCTTGCCCTTGCCAAAAGCTGCATGAGAAGGATGATACCACTATTATATACTGTATGTATGTAAAATATAAGCCTTACAACCAGGAGAGAGTTAGCACAGCTTAGCCTAAGGATAGGGAGAAAAAGCAAACTATGCCCAAAAGGGAAAAAATGCCTATTCCAGCATCTCTTAACCTCACCAATTCCTCACAGCATGCCGTTTTACGTGTCTAAAAATGACATGTTGTGGTTTTAGGGCTAGCTATTTTCCACTGCATGCAGTGTTTATGCTAAGCTCCTGGATATACCCTTCTATATTGCCTTGTATACTATATATCGCACATAAAAGAAAGCAAAGAACTGTATTCCATGAAATGTGAAACTATTCCTCTCACCTGCAAATCCTAAATAAAAAATAAATAAACAAACAACAGTATTTGTCACCTGTCAGTGACATCCTACAATAGTTTAACCACAGCTTGTTTCCCTGGCCTCAGATGGCCCCGACAATAATTAAAGCAAGCCAGACTTGAGCATAACAACTCTTAACACTTATCACACAGAGCTGTTTTCATAATGTACTGTAGTGATTAATGGAGACCGGCTTGTGAAGACTCACAGACTCATCATCGCTTGGTATTATGTCAAGATTGTTTTGTTTTGAGTATCGAGATCCCAGATTGGCCAAAAATGTTTGACTTCCACATGACCCTGGTCACATGTGTATCAGTCAAGTGCCCCCCCATGTGCATGTTCTCCACTTTGTCCAAACAAAAAGAGGATGGTGTGAATACACCCACAAACAAAATCGACTGTATTTCGAAGCTTGCTCTTCGAATCAAATGAGTATAAATAAAGATAAGGTAAACTTTCCATTACAGATCAAATTTCATGTAAATTACATTAAATTTCTCTCTCATCTTGCTTTGGGTTGCTGAGTGAGCTAAACCTGATGGAAAGTGATTGGTACAGTGCAAAATGTGCGTCATGGTGAGTCAGGAATGTTGTGTTTTTAACAAAGCACACACTTACACACTTTACATTTCTCAGAACATATTGTGCAAATACAGCATCATGAAACCAGCAAACAGCATCAAACCTTTTTCATGTGAGAAACTGATGAGACCACATTATCTTGTCTCATTTAATATAAATTGAATCCCTCTTCTTAATGGGTCACTGCAAAAGCCTCCTAATGTAAACATCCTACAGTACTGTAGTTTGTCATCATGTGATTAGCAAAGCAGAATGAAGCCTCCAAAAATCTGATGAGGATCAAGTCTGAATGAATGTAAAATATGCAACAAATGGTAAGCTGCTTTATTAAAGTAACTAAAAGCCAGTCAGATTATAACAACCAACAACACAAAGTAGCATTGTGAGGATGTTACGACCTGCAGACAGAAAATATTCTTTATTCTATTAATTATGTGCCATGATTTGTGTAAATAACAAATAAATGACATGACTGCTGCAGTCTTTGTATAGTCCCTAACAAGTTATGTAGTGACTCATTTCCCTTTTTGTCTCATGATTGCTAGTATGCAGTTATCAAGGTTCCTGGACCCACCTAGCTGCTGGAAGAGCAGAGCAACACTTTTGCATGTGACAGGCAGTGTGTCGTTCAGAGGCGTCTGGATGAGCTGCCGGTCTCCCGCTCCAAGGCTAAACAGCTTCTGTAAAGAAAAACAAATGCAGCAAAGGTCAAAAAACAGCTATGGAAAAAATTCTATGTCCATCATGTCTGCAGGGTCAAGCATTTACAACTGCAACTGACAGTCATTCATTTAGATTTATAGCCAAGTGTACTGGGGCTGCATCAAATACTACAGCTGCAGGACTAGCTGAATAAGCCATTTGAATGAAGTCTCACTGAGCAAAGGAAACCTCAATTACATGTTCTCCGAAATATAACTGGTGCAGTTCAGCTGCAGATATATCATCTATAAAAATATCCTTCCATTAAATGACATCAAAAACATATTTTGATGTTGTGTCTGCTGCTCAAGTGCACATTTACCGATTTGTCAAGTCAAATTAGTGATGCAACAAGTGTGCTTTGACAATCAGATCTTAAAAGGTTTGTGATTATATAGTACTAAGAAGTGAAAGGTGGCTGGTAGTGCAGAAAAAAGAGGAGTTCTTCAGTCATGTGGAAGATCAAAGGTGTCATAAGGTCTCATTCGTACAAGACTGGAGGACTTGGGATTTTGACTGGTGTTGTGCGGGGAAACATGAATCAGGCCAAATTCTTCCTCCCTCTTATACAGCGTTGGCAATCATGTAAAACTTAAATCTTATTTTTCACCTCTATGATGAAGATTTCTCTTCAGTGAAAGCAATAAACACACAGTGGTTGTTATGTTTATAAGTGAAAATAAGTAAACTATTGTCTAGTTCACTGCATTAAAAGTTGTCCCTTCTGACACTTGGCCACCAAACAGCAGCAACAGAACTTTGTTTTTAAGTTAGAAGCGATCTTAATGCACTGACATTTCAAATATATTCCTCTGAACTTCTATAAACACAGTTTAAGAGCTCTGTTGTCCTTCACCCCTCTCTAGGCTGAGGTATTTTGCTCCGAGTAACACGATGGGAAAAAATGACGAATATGTATTAGAAAATTACTGCCTGTGGCTGGATAATAATCTCTGGCACCATCTGAACGCGATATTCTTGACTGGCTGCACAGAAAACATAAATCACTTTTGTAGCTGCACCACTGAGCCTCTGCCATCACCTCTATAAACAATCGATGCCTCTCAGTAGAACAGGATTGACACGAACCTTACCCCGCAGGGCCCAGTAGCAGAAGGAACAGTGATGTGTTTTGCAGACTGTACCTCAGTTCAGACTTACCTGTGCTCCACCAGCAAGAGGAACTTGGAATGTGAAGAGGTTGGCCACCAGACCCTCTAGAGGGAAATTCAGGCTATCGATGTACACTGTGTAGATCAAACCCAAGCACCCCTGGAAGGACAGCAAGTGTAATTACACACAGAAAGACAAAGAGTATAAACTACAGTCGTCAATTTTGCAGCTGGTTGTAAATCATCATCTGTGTTTATTCTATCTGGGATATAAGACAAGAACTGTGAACTGGATTAGTCAGTGTAACACAGGTAAGATTTCATAGCACAGACTGCTCCAATAGCTACTAAAACAGCTGAGCATCTATTACCATGGACATCGTGACTGACCGCAAGTCTGAGGAAACTATGATCAGCTTCAAGATCAGAAGAGCTTCTGTTTATGTCTCATTCACTTTACTGAGGAGTGTGCTTATGCTTAAGCAAACTCTGTCTTATTTTGCAGACAGTACAAGTTAGATTAGCATTATCTCAGAAGCAAGATGAAAGCACTAATGTGAAGAAAAAAAAAATCAAAGTATTCCCACTCAACATAAAAAGAAAAATATTTTTTAATCAAGATTTTATCATAATCTTGTTTTAGTACCCGGAATATTTCGGGATAATCCAGCCTGGACACGAGAATGAGACTTTTTGGTGCAAACACTTGAGCTGGCTGGATCAGGCCATCCTCCTCTTCCTCCTCATCTTCATCTCCATCAGCCTCAATGCTCTTTGATCCCTGAAACATTGAAAAAAAGCAAAGAAACTATTTCAGTGAAGGGTTCAGCACAGTGCCACGGACTGTAGGCCTTGGGCTGTTCTATAGAGCATGCCAACACCGCTGAGCTCCTACTTTAGCTTCTGTATATGTCATGTGCTTCAAAATTAGACTGTCCTGTACGTTACTGGCATGCATTATACATCACACGTGTTGTTTGCACTTTTTCCAGAGACTGATGTACCTCCACATAAAGAGTGTTCAGCAGTAATGTATGATGAAAATTAGATGGTCATTCAACTCCGAACCACACATTTGTCAGGCATTTTTGCCTGAAAACTGCATCTTAAAATAGGCTTTATTAGTTCCATTACAGCTACAAAATAAAAATAGACCCATTTAATGAGAGATACAGTCCCCAAAAATCTTAAAAATCCTCCTTTGTCTCCAGAGAGGAGACACACATTTATGAATGTCTCCATTAATTATCTCCTTTCCTAATCTGTCCACATTGAGCACAGTTGCTGATCCCCACTGGAGCCAAGGACTGAACACAACAGATTTAATTAAGTTACAATAAAGTTCATAAAAGAGCTCTCCTACAGAGACAAAGATCACATGAGTGCATTTTCTTAAAGAGGAGCCAAGATTTAAGAGATAAATACTGCTTCCCTCTCAGAGTCATATATTAAGACAGCAAATGCAAAACATCAGAGATATTAGAGACCACACTAGACATGATGAAAACTGAACAATGTTTAGTATTTATTATGTTTGGCAAGATATATTCTTTAGAACCTCAACAAAATATTTATTAATCAAGGTCACAACTTATCCTAAACTACTTTTAAAAACACTGTCTGAGTAACCTATGTCATTGTAACTGAAATTGCAGAAAATAATATTGCCAGATATAAGAAATGAGGTGAAATGAGCATAACAACTGTCCTGTTAAAGACAACTGCATTTAGGTTTGTACTGGAAGAAGACAGGTGGTACAAGTGGACAGTTTACTGTAAATCATATGAAATGTAAACCAAAAAAAATGAAACACACAAAAAATTTATTTTTACCATAATCAATGGTATCTACTTATACCCAAAAGTTCTATCAGGTCACTGATAAACCAGCCTCTTACTGCTCATTCCTGACTAAAGCCCTTTAGAAGTGAAAACATGCCATAAGTGCTTCAGTATCTTGGGACCAAGGAGTATGGGATCAAAATATCCCATTCAGATAGGGGTCACATTTCGCCATTATTCTTAGGATTTGGTTCAATTATTAGACAAAATACATTCCTCCACCGCCTGTCTGGACTCTCCCTGGAATCCGCCTGAGCAGATAAGGATATCAGTTTAGAGAGAAGAGATTGTTAAAACACCCTCACGTTTCAAGAAGATCTTCAGTGCCATACAATGAATCCAGGAATGTGTGTTTATTTTGCAAGAACATGATGTGTGGACGGGGCCAAATATAGCCTTGACGAATAATTAACACAAGGCTCACAAAAAAAGGTGAGGCTAAGCTTTCAGTCTCTACTGTAATATACACAAAGCATCAATGTGTCTGGGTCAAGGGTTTGTTTTTAATATACACAAATATTACTTTGAGCTATTTTAGATACATGTATGGAAAATTACTTTAAATTCCTGCTTCTGATTAAAAGTACAGCTTATGTCCATCTTCTTTTATAAGTGTAACTTTTACAGTCTGTTTCATATCACTCACCACAGTTAGGTGAGAAACTGATTTATGAGAACAAAATCAAAATTCTTCAGGAGATACTGATTTGAGGAAAGTTTGTGGCAAAATCTGACTATATCTAATAGGGCTGCCCTCGACCAAAGATTTTCTTGGTCGACCAATAGTCGACATTTAGGGCAATTAGTTAACTAAT
>OMNW01034781.1:11710-51669 GCA_900303245.1 Selene dorsalis | reverse complement strand
GGCCTGTAACATTTTGATAAAGAGATGAGCTTTGTCACCTTTTGTTAAGTTCTTTTGCCCAGATGTCTCCCAGGGACGCTACAGGGTCACATCTGGCATCCAAACCTCGAATGCCTGCAGCTGTGCATTAGACCTTCGACAACCTCACATGCATGTGCCTGACTGTAAAGTGAATCTGCACTATGGTACAGAGCACAGTAAGAGGCACCAACAGTTGGATCCAGATTGAGCACAGTGTCCTCAGGTCAGATCTGTGAATGCTTAGCCTTGTGCATTCTTTGACTTTTTAACCACTGGGGGCGCCAAAGTTCAAATGCACTATTGTAAATTATTCCATTATTGTTTTGTTTCTTTCCTTTTTTTTAAGCAGTTCCAGTCAACACCAGATTGCTACAGTTTTTTTGCTGTATCAGCTGACGATAGGTAAACATGTTTACTTTTTTTTGCATCGCTAAGAAAATATGCAACATCAAAACATGTATCTGGACTCATAGAGTGATGAATGAAAGAGCAAGGTAAACAGCTTTGTCCTGAGGTTGTGGATCAGTACAATGGCTGTCCTGCGTCAGACTGCTGAGCCCCGGTCTTCATAGCACTGTAAGATAATGGCTGATAATGACCTGGCCGTGGAACAGGTGCTTCCTCCACTGCCTTTGTGGGGGCTCTGACGAAGTTATTCAGTGAAGGCCTCAGTCTCACTTCAGCTTTTAATAAACTCACTTGAAACCACAACAAGTTTTGTTCCTCTTCATACTTCACACTAATGCAGTGTGAAAGTGAAAAGAGCAAATGTGAATCTGTCACACAATGTGTATCACAAAGGAATTTATGTACAGTTTCACTCACAAACATTTTCTTAAAGACTTATTAGCTATTATGTTTATACAACATTTTCCTGCAAATTACTCATGGGAATTATTTCTTTGAATATTTGACACTGACATCTGAAATGGGTACAAGACTGAGCACAACAGGAGTGAGCTCTCTATGTGAGGAAGAAGAATAATGTGCAAACTAATACTATTACTAGTAGGAACAAAACTTGGCGCCCAGCCACAGGACCTCCGCATACAGTGTTGTTCCAAAACAAAAACAAGGGATGTCGTCTGTGACGTATCTTAAACGCACAGTGAAACCTCACATCCCCTCTCTCTGAAGACATCATAAACACATGACTGCACAGTATTTTATTTATGGATAGAGGCGGATGGAGAGTAGTACTTGTTATGAAAGAAAAATAACTGTGAAAAGCAGACGCTCTGTTGCTTACCATACAGTGGTGAACTGAATGTAATCTGAGCACTCAGACAAGAAACCTTTCCACCATTATAAAAACTCTGTGCAACTTTGCGGCACTAATCCTCCACTGATCCTCCCTTATATGTCAAATGTATAAAAAGGAGACAAGAACAGGACCTCATTAATTAAAAGAATGGGAACGAGAAATGAGGACAGATGCAAGACATCACATTTATACTTTATATGTAAATACTGCTTCACTTGAAGACCTGAATTCACTCAGCAGGATATGCAAAGGGTTTTGTATGAAAACAACTTGTGACATACTGTCGGGGGAATGTAGCCATATTTGTAGTTTTATAATGGTAAATGTGACGAGTGGACTATGCCCTGCAACCAGCCTCCAGAGGTCATGCTGCTCCTCAAACCTGAGAAGACTAACAGGGTTTGACAACAAATAAACATTGCCACTCTAAACTTTTACTACTAGAGCTAAAAATATCACTGAAAAACAGCAACGTAATGGAATGTATTACTGTACCATGTCATTATGCTGTCAGTGGCGAGGACTGCTCCAAAGAATCTGACAATTTTTCACTTTGAATTTCAAACATTCATCCCAAGTTAATACCAATACATCTCCGTAAGTGAAACTCAGCAGGCTCAGCATACAGGAGGCTGAGCCACATCCCCACTCCGCCAGCAGCACGAAAGGGAACCATTACAACAAAGTTTTATTGGCAAGGCCTGTTAAAGTTGCTCAACGCTGAGGAGAACACCTGAAAACTGGGCATGTGCACATGTCAGACGGTTCTGAGAATATTAAGAGGCAATTTAACTTATGGCAACACTTCTCGAAATATAATTTCTGGGAGAACTGAAGTGGTTAGGCTACACACTCTGTGCCAGTGAGGTTTATGTGGATCATCAAGTATGTAGGTGTAAGAATCAAGGTTATGTCACCAGCCACTGGCTCTGGTGTCAGCAGCAGTCAGCACATTTTTACTAGCGACCATGGTATTTTAGCAGCCAGTTGGATGGGTGTCTGGAGCCAGCCAGCTCTTTCGATGGGAGGCAGGAAATGCACAGGGTAGCCGAGGTACAGTATCCCAGTAGTTTTCTCTTGGAACTGTTCACCTGGCAACTGGCACCATTTTACCACTACATGTTTTTTTCTCAGTAGCCTATCTGGCATCAGAGCCGGTCATTTTCAACAGTAAAACCTGGGTCTATAAGATAAAAACTAAAATTCTCAGTAAGTGCATGTGACGGAATAATAAAGGAATAAACGGTCTGCTACCAAAATAACCACATTTATATACATTAAACCATTAAAACTGAAAGCTTATACTGTGTTTCATCTAAAGGTCTGAGTATGTGCGCTCTCCAGCATAGTGTGGCTTAATTTCATCCTGTGAATTCCCATTTCCTGGTGAGCTCACAGTGCTTTTCAGCATGGAAAGTCCTGCTTGCTTGACAGCCCCAGCTTTGTTTCCTGATGTGTTTAGCTTGACTGGAACACAGATCATTGATTACTCATATGTGGATCTTCCTGACAAACACATGATCCCATTCTCCCCCTGGCTGGAACGGCATCCTGCTATGTGGAATGCACTGTTTAGTTTTTCTCCCATAGTTTTACAAACATCATAAGACCGACGTGCAGCGTGACATGTCAAGTTATGGTGACTTGAGTCAATCCATCAAGTGATAGAATTAGGCTACATTCTTTCATCTGTCTGTGGCTTGGCCAAGAGCCGAAAACTGACTAACCAGGGCTGCTGATTGTGAACAGTGCAGTTAAGCTTTGTCATGATTTGCTTATCCAGCCCGCTCAGAGACCAGGACCAGATGAATGACTCCTCACAACCATAAGGGTGTTTCTTTTTTCAAGTGAACTGAACATGACCTAAGCCCAGAGGCTCAGGTCGCACTGAAGTCAGATCCTGATGTATTCTTTTCTGGAGACAATTTGTATCAAAAACCCCTATTAAAACTTCTATTAAAAACTGTTCTACCATAGCTGTCATATTAACTACCCACATAACACCAGCAGTTTCCACATTTTCCAAATGACTGAGCATCTTTCCCGGAAGTATGATCCATATTTCTCATTACAGCAGGGATTTACAGGGAAAGGAAGGACTTCAAGAAAGTCCATGTTCTAGACAAGAGAAATGACACCAGTGTTTACAATCTGGTCAAGTCAGGTCAAATTCCTTCATCAAGGAAGGAAGATGGGCCCCAAGAGGATTTCTTTATGTCATACACATTCTATACATTCCTGCTGGAAAAAAAACAGGAGGTGTTTTCATTAAATATACAGTATGTATGTCTGTGATGCAGCAAGCCTACAGTACTGTACTGTATGTTCTCTATACAAACAATACCTACTGTGAACGGAGAAATCTCTGAAATTACAGAGCACGGAGTACAATTCCCTTACTCTAAATAATCTGAGTTTCTCTCTGTTATCTACTACCAAGGATTAGCCTACTGTAACAGCACATGTGCTTTTGTGATGGGGGGACGGAGGCTTGTGGGACTCAGCCTTAGATTGCATTGTGTATACCATAGCTCTGCTGGGTTGTCTGACCTCAAAGAAGCAAGTCACGAAGAAGTGAACAAAAGTAATAAAAAAGAGTAAATACCACACAGCATGACTCATTTAATGGTGCCCCTCCCAATCCACCTGAAATACTTTCATATCTTGGTTACACTTTTCAACATTTCGTATCAAAATTTGCGCCACTATGTCTCATACTAAAATGCGCCCATACTGCGGCTAATGACCTCACTCTATCACTTTCCAATTACAGACTCTTTCCATTGACAACGGTTTCAAATTCCAATTTCCAATGAGGATCAATAGGATGAATTTACCTAGAAATCATAAAGGACGGCCTGCAGGCAATTGACACACTCCGAACCTCATGAAAAAAACAACAAGAAAAACACAATGCAAGAGATAAAAGGTAGTAAAGGTCTTGGTTTCTCTTCATAAAAACATTTTTTATAGTAGGAATATTTCATATAAATGGCATTCATCTACTAGGCATATGCAAAAGAAAACGTAAAATGTTGTACAACTTTCTGCAACTTTCTGCACCCTGTGCAAAATACAATGCCACTAAGACAGGAAAGGAAAAAAAAGAAAAGAACCAAAAACAATCAGGAGGGTTAAAAGCATTTTTGTTGCTATGACTCAAGAACTTATTTATTATATCATAAATTTTGCAGCCATGATTACAGACTGTAAATGAGCCTGTGTTGTTGAGATCATTTTGAGGAATCGTTGGTTCCAACAATTTAAATGAGGGCAAAGAGAGGAGATGTTTTTGGTGGAGCTGACAGACAAGAAAGCAGCAATGACCACATGTTGGTGTGACACATCTTTTGTCAACCAAGCAAAAAACTCAGTCGCATCTACCTCTGCTTTTAAGAGACTCACTGCAAATAACATTTTTTGCAGTGAGTCTCTTGAATAACATTAAATGACGTGAAGAGAAATTCTGAATGGATCTTGATCAAAAGGAGAGATTAAAGAATCTTGTGGTCATTACTGAAGTTGCATCCTGAGACACTTCCGTTTAGGCTTTAGCTTTTGGTCACTGCGGTGGCTACTTGTATAAATGTCTTTCTCTTAGCAACAATTATGGCCACTAGTATATGTCTGAGTAAGCAGTGGAACAGAAAAGAAGCAAATGACCGGTATGGTATGCGGTCAGAGAAACAACTCTGCTTGCTTAGCCGACTGAGTGGAACAGAGAACCCACACCACATACTGTGTGTTGGACTAGACCAGTACAGGACTACTATTGTTCGGCATTGCAGCATCTCACCCACAGCCACAACATGTGGGACTACGTGGAGATGAAGCCGTGTGAATATTAGGCGGAGAATCCTACTGTTTTCACTGTCACACACCTGATGCTGAATACTACAAGTCTTCAAAGGTGAGGTGATGACAGGTCACCGACAAACTTTGCACACAAACTAAGAAATACGTCACAGTGGGAAAACGTGCGACCAATGGAAGGTCAAGGTTTTTCAATCAACAAATCCTTTTACGATGTTTCAGTTGCCGTGTTATGGGGTCAATCTCAACCTGCTGACCATGGTTGTTTTTAAACATGTCTGACCCACATGACATTACATTTTAAATACAGATTTATGACACTCCTTGGAAAATTTGTATTGGTCTTAATGTAAGGAGCTTTCAACCTCTGTCCTCTGCTTTGTGTGTGGAGAGGCAAAGCATCAGGAGGTTTAACGCATTAGTTAAGCATTTAACACAGAGCTTTACTAAAGGTACTAATAACCACTGGTAGGATAATTAATACAAACACAAGTAATACATGCCAACATAAATATTGTGTTGTGTGGTGAAATTCTTATAATTTGTGAAACTGTTTGGGTCAAAATCATGATAACCTGCATGAAGTAACAGCTGCGCATTTGTTTATTGGTGTTTTGGGATGAAGCTGGGTTCAGGTCAATGTGTTTTAAAATACTAACTCAATTTGGTTTATGTACCTCTGTCGTTACATACAACAAACACGATTGAACAAAAACCTTCCTGTCATAAACTGGAGGCATAGTGCTTCCACTGTGTTAAAGTGCAAAACATGAAGGTTTGATTTAGGTGAAGTTGGCTGTAAAAATTTACAACTCTGGCAAACACTGTTACGCACAAATGCAGCCTTGGACAAGACTGGTGTTTGTTGCTCCAAGTGCTCACCGATACTTGGATTAGATAAAGTTAAAGAGCAGGACCACCTGGTTGCCTTAAAAATATAGACTTTTCGTCGACAATTAATCTGGCCCATTTAACATGGAGTAATATGGCGCCGGATAGGAGCAGAAACATCTGAAAGAATCAAGTGCATAACAGAGGAAGAGTCCGAAAACTCACAAATCTACATTTGACATCCATATGTTGTCTGCAAGCAGAGTGTGTTGGAAAGATTCACGTGAGGCGTCAATTAAACAGTGCTTGTAATTAAATGAGCAAACTCAGCAATTAACCAGTGAACATCACAGTTTTTTCCCCCTTGGCACTTTTTACTTCTTTGCTCTGAACTCTCAGGTGGTGAATCTAAATAACAAAACATGACCAACACAAATTGACTCTTCACTGTTAAATAAAAAATGTCTTAATGAACATGTGCATCTTTTGCAGTATGATAACCTAAATTGAATAATAAAAACAGACTGCTTAAATTTGCATTAAACAAACCACAGCTCAGCTACTTTTGTCGGTAACATGATCCACATGCCAGATGAGATGAATGAGAATGAATGAATGAGTCAGAATCAAGAAAATCCTACACATTACTGTGGAGGAAAAACCTTCCCCAACAACTATTCTCACAAAAACATGACCCTAGAAGTACCACCACAACTACAGTACGAGTGCCATAAGGATTGTGTCTTGATGTTGGAAGGCAAGGCAGTGGAAATGTACTAGGTGTACAACTTTCTGACCTCCATCGAGAGACCTGGCTCATCCACAACAGATGAGGATTTGGGCTGGTTCCTATCATCATCACTTGCCTGAAAAGATGAGAAACACATTTTTCCGAGCACAAGCTGTAAATGCTTTTTCTTGGTGCATTCCTCATCTGTGGTTATTTAGTTTGCTGGGGGCCTGTTACGACCGCAAAATGCTTTTCGTGCTCAGCTTCATCCACTGTTTTGTACAGATGTGTTCCTTAGTGTCTGTAAACGAGTCGTTTTCTTTTTCATGGAGTAGAGAAAATCTGCAAATAATAATAGTTTACATACCAGCCCAAAACAGAGCCAAAATGCAAATTGCTTAGTGGGTCTGTTAAACACCATGGTGTATCTTCATTTAAGCTTCAAAGTTGGAATTTCAGTCATTTGAATCTTGACCAAAGTTTGTCACACACCATGTAGTAGGAAAGCCAATTTCTGGAAGAGCCTCCTCTTTCCTGTTCTTGCTTATTCCGCTGGGTGTTTTCTTTTTTTTTCATGTAAAACTGAAAGTGTCAAGATGCGTATCTTACTCAGTATTTTATTCAGTATACTGGTACATAGGGGTGGATCTCAAAAGAACATCATCTGTCTCAGTTTCAGCAAATATTTGGGGTATAGGCCAGAAGCAGTTAAAAAAAGCCCTAGCATTGAATGCATCCTCTTGTTTCAGCTCAGGCTTACTGTCTTCAATGAGAAACATTGTGCCTTATGCTTTCTTTACACACTGGGGACTGCAGTATGTCTCAATTTCAGTCAAGGTTGACACATAATGAAGAAGCATTGGAGGGATCGCTTTAGCAAGACGGAATACAAAAAAAAACACACACACACACACACAGCTAACAAAAATGGTATGCAGGTCCTCAGTGACATCTGGAAACACTAAGCTAATAGATTTAGCTAAACTTGTGGCAGTGTTTCTATATTTAAACACTATGAAACCATGACAGGATGCTTGAGTGATGATGCTGAGAGAACAGAGCGTGTAGTGGTTCATCATGTAGAGTCACTGAGAGGTTAAATACCAGTTTTAGGGTTTTGGCCTCATATATACAAAGATTCAACTCTGAAAATTGCTTTGTCTGAATAAGACATACTTTCATTCTCTACATTTTTGTACACACCATTACAGTTTGTTAGCTTTGAGGAGCACTGTGCTTTGCCCTGTGACATACCACTGTTTGTCTCTCTTGATGGCCACCAACAGACTCAGTGAGATACACAGGAAGACGCTCACAAGACATTCAAACCACCCACTCACAGTATGTCCATTCGTGTTCCCTTTCTCCTCAATTGCTTTATAAAAGCCATTGTATAAACAAGGTCATGGTATAACAGTGTCTCTTTGACATACTCTTTGACTTCTCTTTGACTCTACACAGAGCAAAAGATTTCAGCTGCAGCTGTAACAACTTTTGGCCATCGCTTATCAATCATTAAAAAGCAAACAAAACTTAATTCACTACTCATCCAAAACAAATAGTTACTTTACAACCCAAGTTCAATGTTAAACTTTTACAAATTCTGCACAGCAATGTAGATTACATTTGTCCCTCTCATGTCCTAGTGAGAAATTACATCATCTAAACATGAGATGTTGAGGAATGTCTGGGTTTAGATAAACCCTCTCCATTTATCTTGGCTAGATATCTGACCCATATTATGCAACTTGTTGGCCCCTACACCTGCTGCCCTGCTCTGCATCACTTTGCTCCTTGATGATGTAGTTCTCTTTTTGATCTCTGATCCCATGCCCTTCATCAAACACAAAACATGCCTTCAACTGTAAAGTAGAAAACATGCTAAATTTGTTTTGACAGAACAATTCTGATCTCCTGAGTGTTCACTGAAAAAAAAAAAAAACTTGTTTCATAAGGGCCACATTTGTTTCTTTCAATGGTCCCTTCTGCATCAATATTATTACAATGGCACCATTAACCAGTTTCCAATTAAAAAATGGCTTCAACTGAACTCATAGATGCAGCTGAGCAGGAACAACTAAACCTAAGGTGAGGTCTGTTGGTGATACCTGAACTCCAGTTGAGTTTCAACTTAAAAGAAGCACAATCCAAAAAAAAAACAACTGCACTTGTAACTACAATTTATGGGTTTGTTTTGGAAAAGACCAGACAATGTAATGTTTGTGTTTGTGCGGTATAGTACTTTCAAAAGACAAAGTACTGTGTGGGGATCTAGAGTTATTTTTCTCTCCTTGTCAGCTGCCAAAACCATTCTGCTTAGTCATTAAAACTTTATCTGCAGTAGCCAATATAAATGAACAAAAACAGATACAACACAGGCGTAATGTCCTGTGCAGTGTCATACTGTTAACTGCTAATGTTGCCCTAGAGATCGACAGTTTTTCTCAGTTCTGATAAGCAAATATTTGTCCATCCATTTCATTGCCCAAATAAGGATAACATACCCCCTGTCAAAGACCCCTCAGTGTGGCCCTGCAGTGAGGGAGGGAATAAACTAAGAGAAGCAAGTGTTCCCTTAATTTTCCTGAAGACGCTGATGGAGACAGACGGACAGACACCAGACTAGACATGGTGTAAAAAGGGATTTTGAGGAAAGAGGCTTCCCAATTAGTGAGTGTGGAGAGGGTTTACAAACAAACTTTTGAGTAAACAATCATTATGAATTTATCTGAAGCAGGAAATGCCAACATCTGCTGCACAGCCTTCGAAGTGCAAATGCTGCTTTTACAACATGAAAGTTCCTAGGGGTGTAATATGTCATTTTTGTGACAGAGAAAATACTTCAGACAAATATTTCACGGATTACAGTATTTTACGCACGAGAAATCATCCTTAACTGTTATACCAGGAAATGAGCGGTGGGGAAGGGCATTAAGAACAAGGCCACTCACTAACTACAAAAACACAGCACAACCTGTGAATAACAACTATAAAGCGATCCCCAGGTGCTGTCAACTCCCCTGTTATGAACTATCAAATGGTCTAAATGGTCTAAATAATGATGCAACCATTCAGGCACCATTCTGTCAATTATACTCAGAGTTTCATAAGTGATTCCTACCAGTCATTCAACCTACCACAGAACAAAGAGGGGTGATGTGTTTCAACACGCTTCCTACTTCCCTAAAACACTGTCCAAACACTGGAACATCAACTTTAAATGCTGTTACTGTTATTTCTGATCGATCAACTTCATCCCAATCAGTCAGTGATTTATCGATCTACAGTTGAGGACAAAATTTTTAGCCCCCCTATGAAAATTTCACTTTTTTGTCAGTATTTCCCAAGTGCTGTTAAACAGAGTGGAGATTTTTTAACACAGCATTGTCACACATCACATTTTTATTTTGAATGCTTGCATTGATTTACTTTGCACACAGACATGGAATTATTTCACAAAAACCAAAACTACCAGGGTCAGAATTATTAGCCCCCCTGATGCTAATACTAAGTTGTGTGTCCTTTCTACTGGATAACAGCAGGCAGTTGTTTGGATTAGTATTCAACAAGTCTCTGACAAATCTCCTGTGAAATCCCAGCCCATTCTTCTTTGGGAAATCTCTTAAGCTTCTCCAGATATGATGGCGTTCTAGCATGGACCTTGGTCTTCAGTCCACCCCACAGATTTTCAGTGGGATTCAAGTCAGGGCTTCGTGCAGGCCAGTCCATAACATTCACTTTGGTCCTCTGAAGGTCGTTCTTCACTAGGAGAGCGACCTATGTTTTTGTTCATTGTCATGTTGGAAGAGATAGCAACAACCCAGACCCAGTACTGATGACTGCTTACTGCTAATTGCTTAAGGTTTTCTTTCAAAATCTTCACATATTCTTCTTTCCTCATGATTCCTTCCACCTTAACGAGATTCCCAGTTCCAGACGCACTGAATCATCCCCACAGCACAATACTCCCACCACCGTGTTTCACCGTGTTTCAGGAAACCTTACTGTGTAAGGTTTCCTTAGAACACCTTCCCCACAATGAAACACGAAGAACAACCTCCAACCTTTCTTTTTTGTGAAATAATTCAATTTCTGTGTGCAAAGTAAATTAATGCAAGCATTCAAAATAAAGCTATGATGTTTGAAAAGGCTGTGTTAAAAATTCTTTGCTCTGTTTCACAGCATTTGTGAAATACTTACAAAAAAGTGGAATTTTCACAGGGGGGCTAATAATTTCGTCCTCAACTGTATCTATGTAGCTCTCTATTGATAAAACACTGCAGTGCCATTGGGTTCCTGAGCTACCAAAATTTTTCTTTTATGTTTTAACCATAACTGTAATAAGCATTTTAATGGTAAATGCCACCCTTTTATTATCCTAGACAGAGTACCTGAGATTCGTTTTTGAGTTGTGTTGAGTTTGTAGGAAACTGTTATCACTCACCATCTCCACCCCCTGAGGAAAGGCTGTTCCCTCCCAGTCCTTCTTGGGGAATCGCTGAATGATCTTCCCACATCCCTCTCCTGAATCTGCAAATAAAAGGATGAGCATCTGTCAGTAAAGTGTAGTAGGTTGTTTCTGTACATTAATCAATTACTGTACATTATATGGGCCAGGGCAACATCACTGAAATCTTCATTAATATATGTCATTGTATGGAAAATGTATGGGAAAGTACACAGCATAGGCCAAATAATAACTTTTAAAGAACAGACATTTTTGAGCAAAAACAACAGAAACTGACTTTGCCCAGCTTACACTGTTTTCACAAAGGTTTGCATCACATCCCTCAAATAAAACCTGGCGTACAGTACGGCACCAGACGGGAGGAAACACAAAACACACTGGTGGTGGGTGGTGATATGGTCTCAAAATATTTCCAGATTTCCCTACTGTCACAGTTATTTTTAATGTTAAGTCAAATCTGTTTATTAGACGTGACTCATCATGACTATATTACATCGTGAATACATCTTGTTATGTTTTTCTGCTACGCCAAGTCAAAGGAGGAAATCAATGGAACAAAGGATAGATACACTGTAGAGAAAAAAAACTGCATATGAAAATTGTCAAAACTAACATCATGCAGCTCAAAGGCAGGTGCAAAATGATGGTCGAACATTTTCTGTTTCAGTTCTGTCAGGATTTTCTTTACCACCATATTCAAAATAAAGAGGGTTAATTTAGAGACAGTGCAGGATTTAACCGCAATTCATAGGTTTCCTTTGTGCTGGAAAAAGTCTAAGTTTACAGTTCTAAGATAATGAAGAAGTTATTTGTGAAGCTAATTTCACTTCATTTGAGGCTTCCAAAAAAGCTGAGAAAGTTCTGAAGAAACCTAATTGGTAAAGAGGAACTGTAAAAAAAATGTGAGCAGAAAAACAGAGAACTAAATTTGCTGACATAGCAAAAAAAAAAAAGGGGAAAAAATTAATAGGATACAGAAATTTGAAATAATCAGTGATAGAGATAAAAAAAAAGAAGAATTCTAAATGTATTAGTTATGTATTAGTTAATGCCACCAATCAATATATTTGTCACCAAGTTGGAATCAGTGAATGAATTACCACACTGTTGTCTTGGCCATTCACTGTGTTATTTCTAGTGTCTTGCAAGTAAAAAGTAAAAAATGTTTGTCCCTCACTTTTTTCAGTAGTGTGAACACACCAAATTGAGTTTAATTAAACCATATTACTAAGGTTTGTGGTGAGTTATGGTTAGCGAACACCAGCTGCCTTTAAAAAGACACATCAAATTTAATTTTGGCCACAATAATCACAAAAAAAATACTCCCAGTAGGGTCCTGGTGGGACTGATTAAATCAAGATGCTTCAGGAGGAATGTGGTCCAAAGTGTGAGATATGGAACTTGGACGACTAAAACAAAGCAGCTCACAGCAGCGAGAGGGCAATCTTTTTTTTCTGTGATAATACTCTCACAAGTAAATATTGGGGAGGAGACGCAGTAAAACCAAGAAGCACAAGGGCCAAATCTTCATTCCTCACTGTTCAATCACAAATACAGCCCTGTTACAACCTGCACAGTATACAGTATATACGTGGTGCAATACACCAGACATAGGTGTACGCATGGTATAGTGGTGAGGGCTGAGAGAGACAGCTGGATACTGATGTATAGCAGGTGTGGCAAACTTCACTTTCAACCACACAGATTTGCAAAGTTGACCATCAAAAGCTTCACCAGTGAAATAACTTTCTGAGATTTCCCCCAGGACCCCATATGGCAGGGTCTTGCATAACTCAGAAACCTAAATTGGATGTAATAATTCATTTCAACAAGTGCAAACACAACACTATGTATTAAGGAGTTGATATACGACTGAAACATTTTTATTTAGAAATCTGGAAAGCTAATAAATGGAAATTTTATCTAATTAAAGAAAAATTCCCCTCATTTAATGTGCCAAAAACAGCATTTTACGGCCTGTTTCACAATATCCACTTTGTCACATTGCGCTGTCTGACCCCATGACTTCAACGTTATTTTAAACTCTTAGTAACTCTTTGACAGTTAGGACACACTTTCTATTTATCAGCCAAGGGGAAATGGTCTCCCATCAAAAGAATAAGAAATAGAAATTAAACACATGTGGCCCATTTCTTGGAATTTATTGAACAAATATGAATAAATAGACATATATAGGGGGATATATTTAATGCAATTAGAGCATTTTGTAATCGATTCGTAATTGCTTTATTATAGCAAAAGCTCCCGGTTGAAAGAAATCTGGCTAAATACTATATTAGTTGATTAGTTACATGTGTTGCAGAGAATGTCAGCTTTTTAGACTCTCCATCGTCTGTTTATATCAAACACAGATTTTAAAATATTTGGAAATTCCTTGTATTTTGGAATCTGCAAAAACATAGCCAACCAGTTAGTGCGAAGAGTAGGTGAAAATCTACCATACGGCTGTCGTAGACTCTTAGCACTCTGCCAGGTGACTGTTTTACTTTTTTCCTACTCTCTGACACATATTCAGTATTTTGAAGCTGAATTCCTGGATTCATGAATTCAATAAAACTGTTTTCATTTCCATGTTATCCTTACTATCCTGACAGACAGCGCAACAGAAACAGGAATGGGAAAACTCAGCTGTGTAGCTATGTTACTTTAAGATTTGGACATTTACTATTCATTTACTATTCAAATCACTTCCCAAAATTTTATTGCTATTAGCTATGCTGACAACTGTTACTATGTTCTCAGTGGAGAAAAGTGATGGCTTCAGATCTGTTTTGCTGTTCAGTGCATTTCAGCAGTTCTGTGTCAATACAGGCAAATGTCAAGACTCAGCAAACAACCACTAAGACTGCTTATGAAGCCTCTGTGTCACAGTTTGGCCAGAGGTCAGATACTGTGCACAAGGGAGGCAAATTGCTTCAGCAAACAGGAGAGTTAACTGTTACACATCATGATAATGACATAAAGCCCTCCAATGGCCTGGCCTTGAGCCTGCTGTCAACAACTAGACCTCTGTCTAAGAGAGCGACCAATTCATCATGACGAGGCTCCTAAGTGAGTGTATGCTATTTTAAACAGAAAAGAGATGGATGCTCGACTTGTTCACCTGTGGAGTGTCCAGACGCTGCATGGAGACTGGTTCTAGCAGAACACCAGTCTGTCTGACCGTTACGTGTCTCCAGGTCTTTACAGCTCCTCTAATTGAAATCACATGCTCTGAGTGCTCCAAGTTCTAATTTTCAGCCACGGATGAAAATAAATGACAGAATTCCTCACATTCCAATAGGCTGCACTCTTGTATTAAAACAAGCCGTGCCTTCAAATACGACCCCCCTGACAACTATAAAGAATCCCATCAGCGAGGATAATAGAACCCAGGCCTGAAAAAGGAACATGCTAATTTGAACATCCACTAGCGAGGCACGAGGGGGGTGCAGTCCAAAATACAGTTTATTTATTTATTTTTGGCAGAATCTGTTGAAACAACAAGATCAAAACTTGCCCAAGCTCACGGCACGCGTGTGCATGTTTAAGAGCGTGGCTCATTTCCAGTTCAATGTAGCACAGACTGTGTGCGGTACAACAACAAAAATAAATTACCATGTTTTTGAACTTTCTGATGTGCATCTACATTTTTGAGCTATTTCCTGCGATGGCTTCAGTGCCTTACTTATTAGAACAATAACTATGAACTAACGAGTCCCTCATCAGTGACATTAGAGATTTGCACAGCCCAGTAAAAACATAGGGCTTCTTCTATATGCATAGGGTTTATATTAATTTGAGCATATACAAAACCTATTGTAAACTGTTGTGGAATTCAAAATAAGAAAACAAAATTTACGAGTGGTCTCAACCACACTATGATACCCACAAATTCTTACTGTGGCTTGCAGCACATCCCGAGCCATGAAACAGCTCATAAAATACAACTGTTCAGAAATATCAATCGGATGGAGCATTAGCTGTATTTGGCAAATATGTTTTACATGTAGAATACAAATATAACACAAAATAGGAATCACAGCAGACTTATTTAGGACTGTCATGTAGATTACACTGGTTGCACTGTGTGCAAGTTGGAGGATGTGTATGCACAAGTTTTTCCTTACGCTTTTATATGTTGACTTTAAGAGTCCAAATCATTACTCAGCTCAGAACGTCATCTGCAGGGCTGCATTGTAGTCAACGTCCAACATACCAACATACGCACTCACTCACATGTAGATACGTGCACATGCACACATACAAACTTGTTTCACTCTCCCTGTGGTGATCACACATTCACATGATGCATTCCTTAATCTTAGCCTATCCTTAACTTGAACCTAACCTTACTCTGACCTTCAGTAACTAGAATTTGACAATTTATACTATGCAGACTTGCTTTTGTACTTTCTCTTGGGGAGTTTGCAACAGAAATACCTGGACCACACACACACACACACACACAAATATCAGATTTGAGCAACTTAGAAAGATTGAATGAACCTAATAATTTATCACCGAGTTGCATGCGTTAGCATAGTTTCAACAAGTGGAAAAGCACAGAGTAAAAGTTGTTAGTCTTTCTTGATTAGCGCAGATGTTTCTCCTCTTGGGAAAAAAAGCTCCATTCATCTCCCTGATTTATCTTACTGCTGTTACTGTTGATTGAATCAGCCAAATGCTTATTTTACCATGTATGGACAGGCCACCAGCAGACTCTGCTGGTTTGCGTAACATTCACGTCAGCATGTAACTTGATTTAGGCCAAGTCACGCACACAGGTGGACTATCCTGGAACCAGTTCACAGGTAGGGCTTATTCACTTTCCTCCATACTAATATCAAGATCTGACTTTAAAGGGAACATCCATTCAAATACATCCATAGTAATTTACATTGTGCCATTACAGTGATTAAAATGATTGAGGATATCCTCATATACGTGTCACTGTATTAGTGACTGGTTCTATGTGATCATGTAAGTTTTGTTGAACATACTATATCCATATGAGTTTGGGTTGAATTTTGGGTTCTCGGCTGTGCATCAGAAAATGTGGCTACTTTCCAGTGAAATCACTGCGGATGCAGTGCCTTAATCTTTATTCCAGCAGTCAGTGAATGTGGACCAGCTCCTTTCACTTGAACGTTCCTTTCATCACTTGAGTCCGGAGACAGACCTTTTTCAAATACACTAATTAAAACTGAGCTTCGCTGTATCACACAATGTGTAGAAATCAGAATCAGAACCTGTTTTTTCTCCTTCAAGAACAGTAGTGAATCAAGTGTGGTTATCAGGAAATGTAACTGTTCTGATTGATCTATATGGATGATATGCAAAAGGAATATGCTGTCATGTTGTTTGCATGGCAAAATGGTACCAGGGATTGGCAAACTGATGTCATCATACAGATCTAAATCAGAAAGATTTCCAGCAGAAAAAAAAGATAACAAGTCATTAGGTCGTGCCCCGGTCAAAATGTTGGGAGAAATATATATATATAATTCATAGGCTTTACACGATCAGGATTTTTGGGGCTGGTCACCGATCACCGATTAGTGAGTATAAATAAACCAATAACCGATCACGATCTGATCACGTAAGGGGACAATATGTCTATTTAAAAAACTTGTTTATAGCTTCTGTTTTATCTGTTTCATTCACTTTGAAGAAGTTCCACACCTATCTAATGATTCAAGATTCAAAAAACTTTATTGTCCATCACATAGTGACAGAGCTCCAAACATAACGCCACAAAGACATAAAAAACACAGATTTAAACCAATGAGACGTGTCTATTTTGCTTTGTTTGTTTGTTTAAAGCAAAGCCTGATAACTCATGAGAGGAGTTTAAAATATCAAAATGCCACATACACATGCAGACACCCCAGCCCTCCTTTTGCTTTGGTCACAAACACAGAGCAACATAGTTATGAATTAGCCTAATTTTTTATGTTCAGCAAACCTATGGTTCTCCCCTGAACCATCAACCATCAATCTGAAGTTCTCATGATCATCTTTGATGTCTTTAAACAAACTAATCAATCATTTCTTTCAATCATAATCGCTCTATCCCGTAGCTCAAGAAAAATAAAAGCTGTGCAGCTGCAGCTATCAGCTCCTAAGTCATCATCAGACAGCCAGGGGCCCAAGCCTAATTCTTGTGAACACTAGTTGCAACTGTGCATATGGTGGCTAGTAGTTCATCCAAAAAAAATTACTTTCACTTTCCAACCTTTAGCAAGCAATAATATGCCATTCATTTTACAGCCCCTGGTTACATCTGTGTATATATTAATCCTATCCAGACTAGGCTGAGCTCAGAACCATGTCTGAGTTCAAACAATCCACACCGAGTTCATTTTAGTTCAACACTATATCCGTTTTAAAGATGTAGGTATCCTGCAGTCATATAAATCTCATCAGATTGAGGAAACGGTTGGCCTGGTTTAGAGAAGGGATGACCTAATGTTTTACTGGATTTTGTACCTTTCCACCAACACTGTTTAATCTTTCATATTCCAATTACTTAAATGTCAGGACCAAAATGTTTCCTTGCATGAACTTTAGCAAAATTTGCATAATCACCTACATTACAAAGCGCTGACTGTATGCCTTATCAACAGAGTGAGAGTAGTGGAACAGTAGCCAATGGAGTTTCCCCACATATCAGTTTTAAACTCTACGACACAGAGGAAGGAACTCTTCCATTGTGGTCAGGATGCCTCTCACCACCAAGTTTGAATCCAAGGGACACACTGCCAAATGTAGAGTTCAAAAGAAAACAATCAATGGAGGGAGCAGATCCAAGATGTGAAACAGAAGCAGGGGGTTAGTGTTAGTCCGCATCTGCCAGTTTACTTCAAAAGATAACATTATTGTGACACCTTGATAACAACAAGCAACCTATTGGTGCTGCAATGAAACTGAAATAGGATTGACAGTCTCCTCTAGATACTCAAAATATCTTTACGGTTCATTTGAAGATAATTATTTTGGCATTATTGTGTGATAATCATATCATAATAATATGATTATTATGATTACAGTGTTTGCAAAAGTTATTCATTATCCATAATATTCAATAATAAATCTTGTAATGGACAACAGTAAATGTCAATTTCATGTCACAAATGCACTTTTTTTAATAGCAGATACATGACGCGTACCGATGTAAAGATCAATATGGGATACAGGGTAGGTATGATCTAACCACAATAAATGTGAAGAATCCCACTGCAAAATGCTCATTGGACATAAATCAAATCAAGTCATAACTATGTTGCAAATTTTGTTGTAACAACCTATCCAAATAAACACAGAGCAGAAGGCCAACATTTAAACATTATGTTTATGCACTGCTGATAAAACAGATGACAACTCGACTTGCATAACTAATGATTTACAAAAGCAACCACAACACATTGCAGCATTTCAAGATCTCACATCTTCAACATGGAATCAACGACTCCAGCTGTTCGAGGAGAAAGTTAGTGTATCCAAACAATGTTTACTTTATGGCGTTAGTTGGCCAAACGTTGTACTTGCTAAGTTGACATGTGACATTTAGTCATCACATTGGCATAAATAAACAACTGTCAAATGTAATCTTGGCCTGATTGTCCAGAGTTAATGTTTTAAAAGTTTTGTTTCTGAAACATATTTTTAGACATGTCTTGACACAGGTACCAGGCAACATTCCCCACAACAAACACCATGCTCTTCTGAAAATGTTTTACATTTAAGTTATGAAAAATGACACAATGAGAAATTAAAAAGTACAACATCCAGTCAGGAACATGCAGCTAAACTGTGCACTCTGTTCTCTAAGTCGAGGATTGTTTATTAAACCAACCCAAAGCCAACTGACCAAACAGTGAATCAAACAGTACTTGAAGCTAATCAAAAAGAAAATGACACTATGAACCCCAACTGATGCAGCCAAATACAAATTTAACGACCACTTCAGAGCCTCAAGTTAAAGTCAAGAAATTCTCTAATAACAGTGTTAGGCTTACAAGTTCGACCAGAAAGATGACCGACAGACACACTAAAAATGCGCCATGTACTAAATAAAGCAAGCAAAAATAGGAGACAAATTTTTTTTTTCCTTTTTGCCAAACCACTTTCAGTGGGAGTGCGCCAAGAGAGCCAGCATAAAAAAATAAACAGTCTTTTATGGGTTGTAATTGAAAGTAAAGTCGGGACGTTTTGGACTATAAAACTCAACATGGACTCATTTTTCACAAATTATTAGATGCTTTTAAAGGCATTTATGAATTTCAGCCATGAAACATTACAGGTTGATAGAGAAACTACTCCACATCTGAAACGTGCATACTAGTATCTCTTTAGCTACACATCGTATGACGCAAGGCAATACCACACAATCAAAAAATTTCAACAGATGGAAGTATTTTGATTTCGATCTTTTGAAACTTTTTTTTTCCCTCCTTATTTTGAAGGACAGTGCTACGTTACATAAGCCATTCCCAAAGTCAAGACCAGAAAATCCAGACCGTAAAGTCACACAGAGTAGAGATTGGGCACAGTGTCTGTGAAACACATTCCAAAAGCAGTTTGATCCAATACAGAGTGATAATATTCATCCAATAAACTGTTTGAGAAAAGCAGCTGGGTAAATTCCTCTATTTCACTTGGCAAATTACAATTTATGGCGAACAGCACGCCAAGTCACTCAAGTCCCCTCTCCAATGAAGAGAAACGGATGTTCAACTGCAAAAGTAAAAAACATAATATAGAGCAGGTTCAATACAGACTGTATCCATCTAAACCGGTGTTCTCACATTCCAACATTATTCATGAAAATATTTCCACGGTTTGTGGCTCATGACATTGGCCCCCAGGGAAGCAGATGCTGGTCAGATTTCTGATGGAGGAATCCAGTTCCCTTTTTTCATACTACCCACGGCATATTATTTTTCACGTATCTGGAGCACTGAAATGATTGCAGTGTACCTGGCATAGGCCAATAATAAACTATAGTATTAGAAGTTGTCCCACATTTTTTTTGTTTGCTTTATATCACTTCAGTCTGCTGCACCGATGATTTGACCATTATTTATGTGACTTTCAATAAATTTTTCTAAATAGGTCACCTGTCTCACAATGAAAATATCACAGTGTTCTTGCTGGAGACATATATACTGGATTTATATTCAGTCCGAAGGGAAAAGATAGGTAAGAAAAAAGCAGTAAAGACCGTAAAACTGGGTCGTGCAAAGTGCAATCTAAAAATCTGACAGATTTCACATCTTTACTACATGCCACATACTTTTAGTGGCAACCTCTACTTCACTGCACTGTCTCTGCCTGTCCGTCTGCATCCACAACATCCCGCATCACCTAGAGAGAAGCATCATCAGCATTATACGACACTTCTGTTTACTGTACCACTGAAGTTTTCTGTTTTTATTCTAATTATATTTTTTTTAAAATTACGATGGGCATTTTTAAATGCATAGAAACAGTCAACGCGCTCTAGTTTTTACGGCACAATTCTGACTCACTACGAATTGGAACTGAGCCTATTCCTCAACAGATTGCATGTTTAGAGTTATTTCCAACTGATCCATCCATAGTGATCTAACAATGAGAATTGGGTCAGGCCAGAGGAGCAAAAGCCAGCGCGGTGCAGGAGGCTTGGTGATGGCCATCCCAGAGGGATCTCTGTTTCGAATTAACAAGCAAGGTGGACAGGAAAAAATCTGTTGTCTAGACGACGTACTTCACATTACTGTGACCAGACTGGCTCCTATAAGCCAACTTCACTGGGCAATGACACTGCTTGGAATAGTTAGAGAAATAAACAGTCATCGTTGTATTTTCCCTGTATTTCAATTCTATGCCGTTAAATGGTTCTGTGAAAATCACCCCCACTTACTAACAAGGGCACACACCAAAACCAATATATGATACGCTTCATTACACTCTGCAAAACAAAATAACAACTGGCAAACACAAGTCTATAAGGGGTGGGGGATCGTTTTTGTTCTCCAGAGAGGCTTATGTGTGGATGAAACATAAGCCTGTCACAGTGTCCTAATCAACCACATACTGAGATGGCAGACTTTTATTGCTTGCTCTCTCCACAGACAACTTCATAAGAGGCAGCAGCCAGAGGAGAAAAAAATAAACTCATGGTCCCCGTGTCTTCTTGTGGTGAGACGGCCTGAATGTGAATCCATTCAGACTCTTCTGGTGACGCCAGGAACATTTTGTCCCTGGAGCACAAAAAATTCATTTGTCAGTTGGCGCTGGGATGCACAGGGCTGATGAAAGACACTGTTTACCTATTGTGCATAGCAAGCCGTGGCGACTAAGAGGACTCAGCTGCTCTGGCCTCCTCTTTGACACACATGATGCTGGATGGACGCCACTGAAAGATGCTCGGAACTTCAATTTGTTCCCTTTATGGCAGATTAGCTGAATATCCTCACTCTCACTGAGCAACAGATTGTCCTGGACCCTGACTACAAGGAGTGGCAAAACAATGCAGGGGTCTGAGCTATTTACAAAGTATTCGTTATGATTTGGGAAAACGTCTGTGCAGTACCAAAAGGTTTTCATCCATTCATGTATAAATGTTTTGAACTGCGTGCAAAGCATTTCCCTGTTTTGGATGAAAAGAATGTGAGGCTGGACCTGAGGCACAACATTTAAGTGGAAGCATGGGGAGCTTCCTGTCCCACCACGGGGCAGTGGAGAGGGAGAGGAGTGCAGAGGATCTGGCTGAGCACAAGGACTGCCTTTCCTCGCAGCTGTGTAACGTTACGCCCATCATGAAAAAGTTGAGCTCTCTTCCGGCAAAAACAAATCAAACACAACAAATCATTGACAAGTGCGGCTGCAGCGGGTAAAAATAGACCCAAAACAAACGGTGAAGTGCGCAGGGCTGGCAAAGTGCACGACCACCGCTACCACCGACCTTGCGCAACGAAAATACAAAACATGGATCCACGCACCGCACTGGCTCCCGTTTCCAACACTGACCTGGATTGTGTCAGCAAAACAAATATGACCACGGGGCAGCCAGATCTGATATGATCTCTTAAGCGAGCATTATTCAGCGAGCGGCTCCATTAGCTGGCAGTGAAACCACCCTCCGGACCTGACAGGAGCACGATCAACAGGGACAGGATGTGACTGATTTTGAATCCATGAAAACTTTCGACTGATCCACAAGGCAAATACCACAGCGAGTCGCGTGTAAAGATCCACTGGCGACTCGCCATCAGGCGTGTGCGTGATGTGGAAAATACATGCCCGCCGGACCGTCGCCGGCATCTGGCCGGTGAATGAGAAAAAAGAAAGTGTTTCCAGTCTCGGCTGGTAGCTTAGTGGCTAGCGTTAGGCTAATCGCAGAGCTATCTAGCATCAACATCCCCACCACCACACACTGAGTGACGGCCTGGACACAAACCTCAGCTTCACACTTCAATCTGCGAGCCGCCTCGCCGCCACACTTACCAGCTTTTTCCTGATCGTATCCCACGACAATAAAATAGTCAGCCAATCTAGCCATGTCTGCTGCTTTTCCCGAAATATACCAACACAATTCAGCATTTTTCCTCCTTCCAAAGCACAGCCATGTTTGACAGAAGGAGTGTCACTGCGCTTGCGTGAAGGAGCGGGAGACATCCATGGGCGTGGGCCCTGGAGTTTACAAATACAGCACTGTGTCCCCACAGAGCCTCTCTTTGGCCCTAAAGCAGGGGCAGCTGGGCACCCCACCTTTTTTTTTAAATATATATATATATATAACAAGGGTAGTCCAACAGACAGCCACCACACCCCAGAATACTATACTTTATTGTGACTGCTAGAAATATATCAATAATCACACCAGCATGCCTGTCATCATAAAAGCGGTTCCTGCCTTGTTATAGCTAGATGTCTGAAAAAACGTTACTTAAAATGGTTGTTAGACTTATTAAATACACGTTTTATAATATTAGGTAAAATATTTATATTTTTAGATTTAAAATATTTATTTGTTGGCCACACATTCAAGTTGCCAATCTTTCGTTCCACATTATCCCAAACATAATAAATTGGATCTGGTGAATCAGTTCATGAAACCAGTTTGAGCCGACTTTTGCTTTGTGATGGTGAACTGTGGTTGTAAATGGAAAGCACATGGGAAGCAACAAAAGCCAGGCAGGCTGTGGCATTCAAACAATGACTGAGTGGTATTAAAGTTAAAAGTATGCCAAGGAAATGTTACCCACACCTTTACACCACCACCACCACCACCACCACCAGCAGCAGCAGCAGCAGCAGCAGCCTGGGCTGTTGACACAAGGCAGATTGGATTCATGGGTTCTTGTTGGTGATGCCAGATTCTGACTCCACCATCTGCTGCCGCAGCAGAAATACAGATTCATCAGGCCAGGTAAGCCTGTGCATGTGTGTGATTTCTGGCCTTTTATAGTCTTCTGCTGCAGTAACCCACCCACCGTAACCCAAGTGGTTTTCTGAATTACGGTCAGCTCTAACCACTCTGGCCTTTCGTCTCTGACCTCTCTCATCAACAAGGTGTTTCAACCCCCAGAACACCATTCTGAGTAAAACCTCCAGAGACTGACATGTGAAAATCCCAGGAGATCATCAATTTCAGAAATACTCAAACCAACCAGAGAGATCACTTTTTTTTTCTTTTCATGTTTTTTTTTCCACATTTTGATCTTTCAATGAACATTAACTGAAGCTCCTCACCTGTATTGCACTGAACTGAGCAGGTGTGATGGTAGTTCCTAAATAAAGTGCTTGGTGAGTATACAGTCATCAGAAAGAATTTTCTCTAAGGACAATATTGCTTCAGCGTGAACGGATGATATTCCCCCCTCCTTTATGTGAAAAAAGATGTCCAGTTTAAACTGATGTGAGATTATTCTATGGATCCACAGTTTTTTACCCAGTTTCCTATTTTGAAATACTTTGCAGTGCTCCGAGAGAAAAACATTATTGCTGCTGACACAGACATTACTTTTGTTTTAAAGTTGCTCTATGACCACTTGAAAAGCTGACGCAGGGAATAGCACAAGTAAACCAGTACATTAGCTGATGTGTGTGTAAGGAACACACAAACCATTGTCACTGTCAATAACAGCAGGAGCACAGCAAATTCCTCTGTCACTTCTTTCACTTAACACCCTTTTTTATGTCTCTCTAATATGTTGGGGGTTTTTTAATCTTTGTTTTTTTTTGTCTTGCTCTGTCCCATTTATTGCTCTTGTTTGCTAGTAAAAGGAAGATGAAGACAGCGGTAGTCAAATAGTTGAGCCTGTGCCAAAACATGAAGAAATAGAGACCAGGTGTCTACATTTGCTGTTCATTGTCACACAAGAATCATAGAAAAGTCATGGGATGCCAAATGACACACATTTCCTGGTGTATTTACATATCAAGGTACATCATAATATTACAGTTATGAATCATCTGCCTAATCAGTGCCCTTGAGGTTAAAAAAAAAAGTCACCCGACAATGGCAACTTCATGGGGGACAAGCAAAGGATTGCTATATAAGGAGTTAAAGAGCCACAGTAGAGCTCTGCTGGCTTGATTGCACAATCTCATGTTGTAAACTCTGGTAAAGGGATTACTGGTCTGCTGGAGGCAATTATCATTACAAACGGCATACAAAACATGCACTGGTTTACAGCACATGTGTTTGACATTTATGTATTTTTTTGAGTTTAAAATATGACACTGTGTATGGAAGGAGGTTGCAAGAGATATAAATAAACTCAGGAAGGTTCTGTGTCAGGGACTAAAAACAATAAGATGGGATATGCTACAGTGAAATGTCAAGTGTTAAGTGCTGAAAATTAAGTTGCAAGCACCCAAGGCACAGTTTTTCCCCTTCATTGAAACTGAAACCAAGATCTAAATCAAAAATGAAAGCTTTGCTACTCAATAGCGCTAATTTACAAAACACATTGTGGAAATCCCGACATTGGAATTTGTACCCGTGGTGTAGATGGCCTCTTCATATCAATATATTAATTTTAGATATATACATGCATCTACACTAGCTGAGGGACAGTAGGACAGAGGCTGTGACAAACAAAAGTTGTTACTTCACCGGTGTGTCTTTTGTCTTATGTTTACCCTGAGGGTCTAACTCACATTCGCCCCATGAACCCCAAAATGTTATTTTGAACCTTCCAAAATGTTTTTCAGTGCTCTGTTTTTAATGTGGTCATATGTAATATAGTGCGTGTAGATTTAGAGTGACTGACTGTACTGGCTGTCTCATGAAGGGGGGTGGGTGGTGGTCCTCTGAGGCATACAGGCAGACTTGATGGCTCTCCCATTCACACCTAACAAATTCTTGTGTGTGTATGAATTTCAAGGCAAGGAAGTCATATTACTCATCTATAAAAGCAACAAATCGGCAGAATTATATAATAAAATAATGTCTAAATCAATATTGTTCATTTTCCATTCAGATTATTGTTCAAGCTCTGGCTCTAGCACAAGATTTATTTTCAGATAATTGTAAAATTCCATTTCGCACTTATCCAAATATCAAAATAAAGTATGTTAAGTCCAGTGTCAAATATTTGCCTTTTACAAACAAATACATTGAGTATATTATGTTTACAATTGGGCGTACTTACCATTCTTAATCAGTTACTCAGTGCTTGTTTCTGTCCAAGTCTCAGATTCATCACCCCGTGTACTTTCAGGCTGACATGGAACTTAACTGAGTCGGGGTGTGTCCTGAAAAGCAGAGTGTGGAAACATTTTTTCAATTATGTTTTATAAAATTAGTGTGGTCTGACTCAGAATAAGTGATCACAAAAAAATCTAACTGACCTTTGTGCTCAGACATGACAGAATGAATGTTTAAACTTTGTCATCTGTGATTATTTAAATTTCTAATCTACCCCTGCAGGAAACAGTCAGCTTAAATGACCATGTTGTACCGGGACAACGAATTAAAGATCTGATTTACATAACTGTTTACCATTTATTTAGTGCCAGTAAAAAGACACATCATTAAATAAAACAAAGCACATTTTCTGTGAATTTGAAACTTTGCTGGTGCCTCACTTATACACAGTTGTGAAAAACTAAGTGTTTGTACTAAGTGAGAATGACAAGATCCGGTAGCTGCACTGCTCTCATTCTGTTATAGTATTCTACATTACCGTTTCAATCTCTGATCCTCATTTTTGATATTTTACTGTGTTTGGGTTGTTGTAATACATGAGCAGCAGCGCAGCAGTCATGTAGTGGATGGGGTGGGGGAAAAAGATGAGAGAGAGTGTGTCAGTTGGTGGGCCCCTCCCACCTCCTGTATAAAGGCTCACAGCCTGGTGTGTAGAAGCTATTAGAAGAGTGACACAGCTGCCTCACAGAACTAGTGGCAAATTCAAGAAACCAGTGGAGTACTCTTTCCTCGCTGATTCTACAAGAAGAACTTTCTCATCCAGCTGAACTATCAGAAATACAGGTATGTGCACTTTCCTGCTGTGATTTGCTCTACTCCCAGTTGATGGCTTTATCCTTGCTTTTTTGAGGTCAGGGCACAAGTGTAGAGACAAGGACAGGTTATCTGTCTGGTTATATAAGCAGTTCAGCTCTTAATGTGTGCGTCTGTGGAACTGCCTTCAAGGTGTAAAGCATCTTACGGGGGCAGTACATCATATATTGTTTTCTAGCTGCAATTAATTGTGCTATGTTTTGTTCTGTTTAATCCGATAACTGAGCTGAATGGCTTTTTAGTTTTTGTCTGACTTTTGAGCAGAGCCTATTTTGAACCCCTCGTTGGTAGACTGTGTCCTTCACATTATTGGCCAGGGGCCCAAAGCACAGTTGTAGGTTTACTTAACTGGGCAAAATCTGACCTTAGCTTAACTTTTTAAATAAATGAATGATAAGTGCAAATAACTTGGCTTTTGGACTCTTGTGTAAGCAAGCACCAATGTTGCACTTAAAAACTACTGTCTGAGGGAGTTTTACATGCATACCAGGACAGTAGGACATTTATGCAGTTGAATATTAATTTCTAGAATTAATAAATAACCAAAAAAATTATTTTCTCTCCACAGGAGTCAAAATGAAATTGATCTTCCAGTCCTTCCTCTATTGCTGCCTGCTGGCAACAGTAGCACACTGTGTGGAACTTGAAGTGAATCCGGAGTTGAAAAAAAGGTGAGTCATTCATTCAATTATCAAAATGTTTTCATCTGTGCTGGCAGTTACCTGTCTATTGAATTACCTACTAATGGACTTTTTTTTCCTCCTCTCCCAGGCAAAGCATATGGCTGAGGAAAAGATTGAGACGGGATCTTGACAGTGTATCAGTTGAGAAGACAGCAGAGTCTGAGCACTTTGTCAGACCGGAGGACATCAGGGATACCTTGCTACCACATTCCAGGTAAGACATTAATCGTGCAATCCTTCAATTGCAATTCAAATAAATGTCACCCCATCATTGACAACTCACATATGAGCAGCAAAGATTAATGTCCTCTCTTCCTCTGGTCTCCAGCACTGACATCAATGTCCGAACCAAGAGGTCGAAAAACTCAGCCGGCCAGTCAAGAAGACCAGGTTGTTCACTGGTGACCTGCACAGTGCACGACCTGGCACACCGGCTGCACCAGCTCAATAACAGGTTTAAAATTGGGAGTGCCCCTGTTGACAAGATCAGCCCGCAAGGATACGGCAGGAGGCGTCGATCCGTCCCAGCACACATGGTCACACTAAGGCTGAAGCAGGGCAAGCTGAGACCCAAGTGGAGAATAACTGACTCACAATTTCACAAGCTTGAGGCTCTCCTCAGACGGACATGAACAAGGAATTGACAACAAAAGCAAGAGAGTAGCTGAGAGTTAGTGTCCTCTCTGCTCTGTTCTAAAATTCTCGAAATGCCTCAGACTCCTGCCAAGTATTCTCCAGCACATTTTTTCCAGGCACGAGGACTGAGTCAGAGCAAGACTGGCTGCACTGAGTGAGGTTGAGCCTTGCAGCTCAGCTATGTAGAGCGTGCAAACAACTGCAGCGAGCTTACAGACACTGGATGGCACAGCGTGGAGAAAACTACAGGTGCTGCTTTCTGCCTGACAGAGGGAAAGGAAGACTGCTAATACCTGGCAAAGTGCACACATCCTCTGGCTTTAAGAGGGAACTCTCTTCTACCATTCTGGGACTTTACACACTTACTCCTCAAGGCCAGGACTTTGATAAGTGCTATCCTCTAAGGATTATGCCAACACATGTTCCAAACTGTCAAACCGTCAGTACTTGTCTGCACTTTTCCATTTGGACTTAAAAGTCAAATGAATCATCAGGAAAAGACATCTTCATCACAATGCCAAACAGGAAGATAGGCTACAGTGCTCTGAAGCTCTCAGTTTATATAAAGTTTTGGACACTGTATAAGGGGAAATGCCTTTTTTTTTTTATTCTGTGAGATATGTGCCAGTCCACAATGGATTGAAATATACTTGAAATTGTTATTGTTTGTACAAAAAACATGTGCAATCTATATTTGTTTTTATTGCAGGTATATGTATATAAGAATTCCTTTATTTAAATATTATATAGAAGTTACATTTAAGTACTTATGCAGATAGAACTATTTTTGTACAGGAAGAAATATATATGGGCATTGTAGCTATTTGTCATTATTCTTTTGCAAACTGTGGTAATAGGATATCTGTTTTATAGGTATATTATATATTTGTAAATGTGTTCTATTTTATTTGTGTTGAAGCATTACCAATGTCATTCAATAAACATTTTGCATACAAAATCTAGATGTGGTCCAGACCTCCTTTGCTCCTAGATCTTGTAAACTGAAAGTGGCAGTCTATTGTCTAGAGCACACTGCTACACAGACACAGAGCACCTGGTCTCTGTTAAGTGATTACAGGGTCTCATTAGAGCCTCCCCTCCTCTCACTACATTCTCCTAGTTATGATGCCCCCCTTCAACTCCAAAAAAAAAAAAAAAGGGCAGACAGGGTGCCAGGCACATTCCTGCTTGGTTCAGCTCATATTTGTTGGCTCACCCCACACCACAGAGCAGCCCTAAAGCCATCAGAGGAGGCTGAGGCTTTAGGTCCATCTGTGTTCAATGGTAGATGATTGGGACATGAGGAGACCAACGCAGGGGGTTCCGGTCCAACATTCCTGTGAGAGCATCACAAAAACTGTTCCAACAAAGCACTGACCTTCACATTCAAACATTAAAACAGCCCCCGAGACTGAACAGCACTGTAGGGCTGGAGCCTCTTTTACTTGACACAGCCCTTGTTTGACATTTTCAAGGAGATCAGACTGCAGCACCTAAGGCATATACAGTATATTACAGATTTCTCCAATGGCTATATTTATTTTATCTCCCCTTTACTTAGACCAGCCACAGAAAGCAAATGGTTCAACCATCTACACGTGCGCTGCCAGTTTGGAAACGTTGTACCAGGGAAAATGTAGGATAGACACATAGTGATGGGTCATGACACTCCACTAAAAATAGACCAGAACACTAGAATATGGCATCTTATCCTCCATCTTATCCTTATTCACAGTGCTGTACACACTTTATCACATATACAGTATAAGACAACAAATCATTTCAGGTATCAGGAAGGACCTAACCAGCACAAGTACAACAAGTACTAACAAACCAGATCCTTAGAGTAGAAGGTGTTCAGTGCCGCTAGCATGACTAACAGCTTTTCCTGGACACACTAAGTAGGTCTTCACCCCCCATCAATACACAGAAATCATACAAAAATGAAATTGTATACAACACTTTTAGAGCCGTCTACACCTCATATCTATTGTGATTATTAGCAATTAGAATCACTGGATGTAGATGGCCTCTGCTTTTCTTTTAATTTTAATTAATCAAAAGAGCTAATTACATTTGTTCAAATCTGTGTGGCAGGTTATGTAGAAACCAAGTGAGGCTCTAAACTCTGATTGTATGTTTTCTCCTGCCATCTAGTGAGACAAGAAGGGAAAACTCCAGAATACTGGTTCCTGGAGTTTCTTGTTATTATTTACATTTTTTTTCAAATGCTAAAACACTTTTTTTTTGTCTAACTGTCAAAGCTGTCAATATTTTTCCTACAGCAGAGACTGACACATTGAAATTATATTTCCTCAGTGTTTTTAATTCTTTAATGTTTTAATTTTTGTGTATGTGTGTGTGTGTGTGTTTGTGTGTGTGTGTGTGTGTGTGTGTGTGTGCGTGTGCGCGCACGTGCGTAAATGTCCTTTTTGTTCATTATTTAATCATGTAAAGCATTTTGGGCTTTTTTATGAAGTACCCTACAAATAAAGTTTGACTGATGGATTGAAATGAGTTTGTGCCACTGAGGAAGTGAAATTTAGTGTTTTGATAATTCAGAGAAACTGTATCAGATCAGACAGCTGATTTCAAGTAAAGATTTTTTAGCGGCAACAGGGAACTGTGACTCTTCCTCGAATTATATTGTTGGTTCTGCCGTTGTGCACACAGAGATGTGAAATTTCTCTAAATAATCTCATGAATAGTAAAAGTAAAATAAATTATGTGCATGATGAGACATACAAAATCAGTTTTTTTTTAATCCAGTTCATCAAATATCTTATGGCTGTATTAAATCAGAACATACCTTTGCTCCCTCCTGTGAATCAGGCAACCCAGCTCTACAAATAACTGAGACCTAAAACAAAGCAAAGATGCCATCTAGTGGCTGATTCAATTACTTGTATTGCTATGACTTTAAAACACTTGTGGCAAAAGAAAACATGTGCAGAGTTTCTCATCCCAGTAAAAGCAACCTAAGAATATACTGAACAGATCTAGATCTGGACCACTGAGTGTACTCTAACTACGTGAAGATGTCAATCCTCCAGTAAGCAAATCAGCTAGTGGTCAGTAATGTGATGATAGCATCAAGAAACTTATTAGTGGAGTTCAACTGGTAAAAAATAATACCTAGATTCCCTAGACTTACTGTATGCTATTTTTCTGCTGCTGGGTTCAGACCCCCTTTTCGTATTATTTTAGGATCTGCTTTTTGCAGCAGAATGGTGCTAAGATAACTCATCATTTTAACTTTATTGCGCAAAAATGCAACTGAGCAAAAAGGGGCTGTCTGGAAAACCACCATCAGGAACTTTTATTTAATAAGATCACCTACTTACGCTGTAGCGCTGAAACACTGTTTAGTCACTACAACTCTACAGAGAGGAGGAGAGGAGAGGAGAGGATGCATCAGTCTGTCATTACTGCTGTCAATCAAAATGATACACTCCAAGAGCAGAGAGTCAGTCCTCTAAAGCCAACTCTAAAACCTGAGCTGAGAGGATTAGCCTCATAATCTTAAACACAGGCTAAATCGGGGACTATGGGCCCCCGGCTGCTTATGGCTACAGCAGTAAATCTGGGTCCTCCGCGTGAATTGCACACATGCTGCACTACAACTCATTCTGTTCTGAAAAGGTTTGAGTGAAAGCGCTTTGATCTGGCTTTGGGAGCCTATACCCAGAGGGCGCCGATTAAGAAACTTACCCTTGCAATGATGTACATCAGTGAAGAATTTCAGGACCAATCTACTGTGTTTAACTTGAAGACCTGTAATTGAAGAGACAGAAGTGAGAGCACAGTTTCTAAGCTTTGTCACAAATAAATATTCCTATGGAAACTGTTCATATATCACACATTTGATGGTTTTCTCAAGGACATCCTAATACTGCCATTAAGAATTTATGGTCTGCTCATGTAACAACAAAATGTTCTGCAAATGAACAAGAACAATAAATAACTGCATCCACAAGCAGATATACTGTACTTTGTTTCTGAGAAGAGAGAAAATGGAGAAAACATTGATATTTTACATATTGGTCTATTTTGAACATCATTCCCAGTATGTACTGAAAAAGTAGAGAAACAGTTAAAGCAACACAAAGTCTAATTTCAGAAATTGTTCTGCTGATGCACAAACCTGCAGCAGTGAAAGAGTTAAGGATGGAGTGATGTGCACTGCAGGGTGGAGAGTGAGATATCATATACTCCAGCCACAACAACAGCACTGCATGACTTAGGTGTTTCTCTGAGATTACTTGCACACTTTACACACGCCTCAGAGACAGGAGAGCCTGACAAGGTGAGTGGACTTATTTGATGTATTGGTCTCTCGGAGCAGTGATGATGACAGATTACTGACGACAGAGGGCAAACATCATTTCAAGTATCTTTCCATGCCTTCAAATCTATGATTCATTGATTCATAGTTATATTCTTTTCTACAGAAAAGAATGTGAGAATGTGAGAATTTTTAACTGGTAACTATTGATATCCAAAACTATTTATTGGTGCATTAAAAACTACACACATACACTTACTGGAAATGTGACAGGAATAGCTTTAAGGGAGGATGCTTTGAGTGTATGGGTTAGTGCACTTCCTCTGCTGTTCTTTATTCTTCTCCAGGCCCTGGCCATTGAGAAAGATGAGAAGAGGCGACACGCCTCTCTTAAAGCAGCAGTCCAGTCCTTGCTTGGGAAAGAGTGAGCTTCTCTACTTTCCCTCTCTCATTCACTCACTATCTCTCTGTGATGTGGTAAATGGATTTCTTTTGTGTAGTTGACCTGTCTCTTAGATATGACACTGAGCCAAGTTGGGGCTCTGCCAATAATGGCAGGGAGGCATCTTAGGAAAGCAAAAGGGCTAGATAAAGACAGCAAAGTACAGTGAGCTTGGCCTGAGATAGGGCCATAAGTGGTCTAGTAATGGCCGTTGGAAGCGTCCTGTGGGATTTACACAGTGAATAGAAAATAAAGAATGATGATCCTTATTCCCCAGAGTAACTGGAGATGATATGTGGTCAACTCCAAATTTCCACATTTAAGTAGACAAACACAAGGACACACACACCCATATTAGCACAGTCAAGACTGAGCATCATTAAGATACACCCCATATTAGTGCAAACCCATAATGCTTTCTACAGAGCTTCGTGATAATACTGTTTCTCAGCCATCACAATGGATGCTTCCTAAACCAGAGACTTTGATCAATAAAAGTAGGGCTGCTGCAATGCTGAATAAAATATTTATATCTGCGGTGCTGAGTTTGATAGTCCATATTGCAGACTGGAAAATCAGGGGGAAGTGATGCACTACAAAATTTTTCAGAGATTCTGATCTAGACCATGCATCTTCTGCGACTTAGCAGAATCCAGGTCATGTGGCAACGGGCTAAGCATGGCCATTGTCTATTTGGTTAACAGTAGCAGGAACCATATGGAGTGAAGGCTATTTTTACCACACTGACTTCTGACTACTTGTTACTGACATAAAGGATCAGTCTGATCATGCAGTTATAAATAAACACATCATGTAGCTCTGCATCAAGGTAACAAATGTGATATGAGGTCAGTTGTCCTTGGTATCACATCAATCTCAGTTGCAATCTGAGAGTTAAAGATGTCCTCTGAGGGCACTTATCTGTTTGAAATAACTTTGCCACAACCCAACCCCATGTACAGGGACTAAACAAAGATCAAAAATAGGACATAGCACAAATATGAACAAAAACTACAATGATAAGTGGGGAAGCACTGTTTGTTCTAAGACTACCTGCCCATCTGTATATAAGTACCTGAGGAAATTATTGGAGCAGCACGTGGTTAACTAACTAAAAAGGATGGCTATACTGACTACCCAGCTGAGGTGACTCTTTGCTTGCGAAATAGTGCACAGTCGGCACACTGTGCGGAAAGTAGGTGCAAGAGTGAGCAACAGAGTGCTTGTGTGTTTATATCTAAGTATGTGTGTGTCTGGGGGAGACAGGAAGAGATAGAGAGGGGAGGGGGGAATAGAGCAGCAGGGCTCTGTCTCATCTGAGTTAGGCCGTCTCTTTGTTGACAGCCAGTTTTGACATATTCTCAGGATTAGTAGCTCTGTCAACATGATGCCTGGCTCCTTAAAATAGAGATGGGCAGTCAGGAAAACAAAACTGTGGTTGTGTGCCACCACAGACTCATAGATTGACCCAGATAGATGCACACAGAATCCTTTAAGGTACTTCTGAAACTGTGCAGTGGTTAACTGAGTAGGACTCAAGAGGACAACACCCCCAGATATGGCTGTGAGTGACACTGAAGGTAAGAGCAGAACTAATGCGACATACTGTATAACCGTAACTCAAGTTTATATGATAGATTATTCCCTCCATCACTGCTCAGCTGCTACAATTCAAGGCACATAGTCAAGAGAGGGGTCTGAGGCTGGGCCACTCACAAGCAAAAAATAGATAAAATGAAAATAGTGAAGCTGTCTGTCATAATCTGTGTGATAGTTTCCAGCCTCCACATTGATAAGTCTATGTGTGGCTATATCTATACAAAACCCAAAGATAGTGTACCAAGAAAGAAAATTAGGCCTTTTAAATTCTAACATTAGGGAAGCTGGAACAGTTAAATGTTTTGGTATTTTATATCAAATCATATATAAATTTAATTTTCAAAATAGTTGCCTATTCATTTTCTGTCATCTCTTTAAAAAACTTAACTTTAGGACTAAACTTTATTTAAAAAAATAAACCAATTTAATTAAAAAAAAAAAAAAAGTTATAACAACTTTTTTACAGACTTAACACTTTTGCTAAATTTGCTAAGTTTTTTTTTCTAAATACAGTCCTTTTTGAAAAATCAAGATTTTATATCAACCTGCCTAATGAACTCACCAACAGCGGAAGTTCCTCGGCCAGGATGATTAAACATGGTGAAAAAGACAAGCGAGGTCAGTAGCTAGCAACAAGAAAAAATATCGTTTATAGCGTAATGGTAACTTTGCGTATGTTTTACGTAGCTGGCTAGCTAATGGGTTTGTTTGAAGACACACTTATCTGTCCTGTGGCAACCTAAAAAACACGTTTGCCGAAGTAAACCGTTAACTTTGTAAAACTTACCGATCACAACTAATGTTGTGGCGGAGGGTGTGGTTAGGTTATGGCGTGGTGGTGGTTAGGTCCATTTGCTCCTCCGCCAAAGCGTTTTTTCTTTCTCCTTTTAGAGAGGGTCATCGGGGATGCCCAACATGTGGCCAAATCTTAGCTAAATTTGGTGAATATTTGATGGCCTTGTGTGTCTTCTGTGCCTGTTTTCTCACGGATTTACTTGGCATTTTGTGTTAATTAGTTCGCTATAGGCATAGCTCACTGTTATGTAGCCCTTCTGCTATTAGAGGTCCAAGCAGCAAATGCTACTGAATCACTGTTGTTTTTGTTGTCTTTTTCTGGTTCTTAACTTGATACATTTTATTTTTAATCTATTGTCTTTATTTTTTTTACTGTGGTAATCCAGCTACCTATCCTTGATCTTCAAAATTAAAAAGTAATCGGAAAAAACAAACAAAGCCACAATGTAGAAAGTTAAGTTCTAAAGCTACCTTGGTTATACCTGGGCAGATGTGTTTTAATCTGTTGAATCAGTGCATCTGCAACCAACAGTGTGAAAAAGTGAGAAAAAAATCTGTTTCACAAATTATTTCACAGTCTATGATGAGCAGACACTTAATAATTCATAAGGCCATCATCTCCAGATCAATACAGCTTTATGACCTGATCTCTTTTCACAGTGGGCATGTGGTACCATTAAGCTCCACAGCAGCGCTGATGCGCACAGCTGTTGTCAGGATAGTGTTGTGTGTCTGGAATGATAAGCTTCCTGGAAGCACCCTGGCAGAGCGGAAAATTGGCTTACATGACACCATGTAGCATGGCCTTTCTATGCTGTAGCTTCAGCACTCGAGTGAACTACACCCTGTGTCACCAAGGATATCAGCAAGACATTTTCAGTTCACTCAGGTTATCTCCTTGCTGAAGTAGACAGCTCTCTGTTTAACATAGCCGTGTCAGTGTATGGGTCTGTGAGCCTGGTGAATGACTGTAAACAGATGCACTGTTTCCGAAATTATATACTGTTGATAAGGGCTAAAACTGAATTCATGACATTAATTGTATTAAGAGATAAAGTGACTGCCGCTATAAAGTACCCCAGGGAGACTTAGATTCCTTCGGTGTCATGAACCTGAGGAATTTACTGTTGCTATCTGAGAGAAGTTATTTTCAAAATGTCATTGTACCAGAACACAATTCAAACTGGTTTCAACCTAAGTATGGTGATAATCCCATGAATAGTCTTTCCACGACAGTATCCCATTGCAATCATTTGCTGATAATAATAAACCTTCAGAAAACAAATAACTTGCTACATTCAGTGTAGACAGACAACCTCTACAAAATGTTTGCCAAGACCAAAAAAACTTGCAAACAAATCCAGTAGAGTAGAGAAAGTAAATTATGCACAACAAAACTTAGACATATAAATAACTATTACTAGTGACAACAAATAAACTGTATGGTTGCTGATGTAAACTGGCTGAGATAGATATTATGTGGCTTCATCCACTGCATCCATTTTTAGACAAGACAGAAGGCTACATTCATATTTTGTGTGATCAAAGTACTTTCTTCACAACAATGTTTTTGGTCCTCCCCTTCTTCTTCATTTCCATGTTTGATAGAGAGGAGGATCATTAATAGGGAAAAAAAAATCTTGTGCTTATTTACTTGTGGCATCAAAAATATCACTTTTCTTTGAGTTAAAATTCACTCACAGCTCTTTAGGTGGTGAAACAGTACAGCAGTTAGCTCTTGAATGCGCTGCACCCGGACCCTTACACAGAAAAATCAGCTTGTTTACAAAACAAGACAAACCAGTTAGGGCAAGTTAAGTCCTGCTGTGTCTATCTCTGTGTCCTGTGATAACACCTTTGTCTTCAGCCATGTTATCATAGCTTCTACCGTCTTGCAGACATGCCTCGCCAATTCCCAAAAGTAACTCTGAGCGAGGCAGAGGAGGAGACTCAGTTGCTAGCAGAGAAGGTATACGCATCTGCATTAAAGGAGGAAGACAACAAAGATGCCTTGTCAATGTTTACGGTGCCGGAGGACTGCCCCATTGGCCTGCAGCAAGCAATGGAACATGAACTGCTTAAGGAGCTGGCAGAGCAACAGTCAGAGGAGACCACCAAGAGGTAGGTCCTGCAATCGGTAAGGCACTAAATCACAAAATCATCTGACTGTCATCTGTCAGATCAATGTCACAAATAATCCTACATCAAATAAGAAAACCTTTGGGAAGGTTATTTCCATTTATGATCTTTATGTTATTAATTTGGCAGGAAGAAAAGCTTGAAGATGATTCGTTCCCAGTCAATGTCCCTGCAGATCCCAGTGAATACAGATTGGACACGATCAGTTGCTGTTACACCATTCCTGTCCCCGAGCTCCACCTGCTCATCAGTACCAGAAAGCTGCCCTGATTACCAGAGGGTCACAATTAGTGGTGATTACTGTGCTGGAGTAAGTGCCATAAACAGAAGCGGTGTTTATCATGATTTGTTAATTAAATGATTTCCCAATTTAATATGCTGCATACATTAGACAAAACAACAATTTACCAATGAATTTGTGTTGTGTGCATTCCCCACTCAGATCACAGTGGAGGACTACGAACAGGCAGCCAAAAGTCTGTTTAAGGCCCTGCTTATTCGTGAGAAATACTCAAAGCTAGCCTATCACAGATTCTGCAGAACCACAACCCAGTTCCTTCGCCGAGCTGAGAGCATGAGATGGAGTGAGGAAGATGAGGTTCTACCAGGTTTGAAGTGTTTGAAGCCACATTCACTAATGTTTCCATCTGGTTAATATGTCAGTTACAGAACAATGTTTTGTTTTGGCCCTCAGATATGTGCCCATGTCCATCAGACGGGGAGGATCCTTACAGCATGGAGAACATTCCTGAGGACCTGAACTATGTGCTGAATATGAGGGACGGAATAGTGAATGTGTACGACAGCGCAGAGGCCCTGGGAGAAAACAGCCCCCATGACCTTCCCTACCCAGACTTGGAGACTTTTGCCATAGACCTAAATCATGTGTTGGCAATGATTGCAGACGGACCAACGTAAGTTGCCAAAACAAAAAGAAGCTGCAGCTATGCTGGTTACAAAACTGTCTGTTTCTACTTATGTCCACACTTAATTACAGAGTTAGATTTGTATAGTATATAATCTTTCGGCCGCACTGATTTGCAGGAAGACCTACTGTCACAGGCGACTAAATTTCTTGATGTCAAAGTTCTACCTCCATGAGATGCTGAATGAAATGGCTGAGCTAAAAGAACTGAAAGGTGTGCCACACAGAGATTTCTACAATGTTAGGAAGGTGAGTAGTCTCTCATCCACTGTAAAGTGTGTGAAATTCAATATAGTGTCTGAAGTATTGCATCAAAGAAAATATTTAAACACGTGGTGTCAGTAGATGTTCTCAAAGAGAAAAATATCATCTGTACGTTTAAAAACATCCAACGTGTCCTGTAGACTTAACATAATGTGTCTTTCTCCCAGGTGGACACACATATTCATGCAGCTGCCTGCATGTCTCAGAAACACCTGCTGACTTTCATCCAGAAAACATACAAGACTGATGCAGACCGGGTGGTTCTGGAAAAGGCTGGACAAAAGATGACTCTAAAGCAGGTTTTCCACAGCCTCAATAAGGACCCCTATGACCTCACTGTGGACTCTCTGGATGTACATGCTGTAAGAAGAGAAAAAAATGTCACTGTGTTAGATTAAAATGTCATACTGTGCGTTGATGTTTTAATATGTTTATTAAACCACTCTGTAAAGGCAGAAATGCATAGAAATTTCACTACAAAAATCTCTCTCACTAAAATCTTAAACTTAACATGAAAATACCAGTATCAGCACTTTGTCATGACAAACAGTTCTGGGTTCATGCTGTGTAATTTATGTTATTTATTCACAGGGGAGACAAACTTTCCACCGGTTTGACAAATTCAATTCAAAATACAACCCAGTGGGAGCCAGTGAACTTCGAGAAATCTTCCTGAAAACAGACAACCTCATTAATGGAGACTATTTTGCTCGTATCATAAAGGTATCATATTAAATAATCCTATCCATTATTACACAAACGTCTATTTGAAGTCAGAACAGATGTGTTAACAGTAATGCACACTCTCCTTCTTACCTTTAAAAGGAAGTGGCCAATGACCTGGAGGAGAGTAAGTATCAGCATGCAGAGCCACGACTTTCCATCTACGGACGCTCCACAGAGGAGTGGGACAGACTGTCTAAGTGGTTTATTGATCACAAAGTGCACTCTCCAAACATGAGGTGGATCATCCAAGTGCCCAGAATATAGTAAGTGGCATTCACTGGTTCTTGAAATCTAAAATCTGAATCTTTCGTGTATAAGACAATGTTTTTTGTTTTTCAGTGACATTTTCAAGGCAAAGAAGATTGTACCTAATTTTGCCAAGATGCTGGAGAACATATTCCTTCCTCTGTTTGAGGCCACTGTGAACCCACAGAAGCACAAACAACTTCACGTTTTCCTCAAATATGTAAGAAGTTTGTACTTTTTTGGCCTCCACCATGACAAAACCCACCAGAAGCTGGAGTAGAGTTTTGAATGAATTGAATGAATCTAGCAAATCATGCCTTTGAATTATTAGGTGGTGTTCTCTCCTAGTCCTAACCCTACTCCTTAAGTCTCCTTAAGTATGCCTAATTATTATTCTATTTAATTACCCAATCACTGTTATGATTTTGTGAACGGGAACACTTTACATTAACTTATTTAGTATCCATATTCAGTATAGAATTGTTTGGCTGTTTGAATATTTGTTTGGGTTTAGAAATTAGGTAATTATTGGGGAACAATGATCTGTCACATGAAATAACTACTATTACTAATAT